>PVHY01014739.1:0-21424 GCA_004024945.1 Uropsilus gracilis | reverse complement strand
AATCATCCAATTTGTCATTTCTAATTGATGAGTAATATTCCATTGTGTATATATACCACATTTTCTTCATCCAGTCATCTGTTTTGGTACATTGAGGTTGCCTCCATGACTTTGCAATTATAAATAGTGCTTCAGTAATCATCTGAGCACAGGTGTCCCTTTGTACAAGCATTAAGGTCTCCTTTGAGTAGATTCTCAAGAGAGCAATTGCTGGTTCAAATGGTAGTTCCATTTTCATTAACTTGAGGGTCCTCCACATGGTTTTCCATAGTGGCTGGACCAGTTTACATTCCCACCAGCAATGTAAGAGTGTTCCTTTCTCTCCACATCCCCATCAGCAACAAGTACTGGTGGGGATGTGAAGAGAACAGGCAAAAAACGGGAAACAGATAGGAGGGTTTCTTAGAGATGCAAATCATGCCTCCAACAGCGCCTGTGACCAACACAGCTTCTGTTTACTGCCTTTATCTTGATTCGTCAAACCCAGAAGACTACGAGCCTTTGCATCTGCTGATCCAGCTGCCTGAAATGCTCACGACTCAGGCATTTGCTGAACAATCCTCACACCCCTTGAGTTTCTGCTCAGAGATTGTCTAGTTGATGACGCCCCTCCCACCACCACCACCACCAATTCCAAGTACTCCCCTTCAACACTGCCATGACTTGCTGAGCCCAAGGTGTCAGAGGTCTCCCTTGGCTCTGTTCTGCATTTCTATGCCCTGCCTCCCTGGATCTATGTATAAGGACTTGGTGGTAGTTACCTCTTAGTTTCCAGAGATCATGGGCGCTCATCCCACACTGTTTTTCACTAGCTGTAGACAGAGTGACGGACCTTTACTTGGGGTAAGATAGGACAATAACACATATAAGATCTGCCTGTGGTTGGTTGCTGGTATTGAAAGAAGCTAATGAAATACTCTTTCCAAACAGTCTAAACAAGGTACTGGCACCTACCTGGAATCAAATCATACTGTTTTCCATTTGATTGAGTGAATATCATTCAGTTGAAATGACAAGCATCTCTTGAGTTGTATTTTTGAATTAAAAAATAAATTTAGCATTTCCCTTTAAAAACATATATTTAATATGACTACAGAATTAGTAATGAAAATGAATAGTCAGAATAAGAAAAGAAGTCACAGCAAATTATTTATTTTCTAAAGCTGGCAAATAAAGTTGTTCAAAATAGCCAAAGGAAAACTATTTTAAATAATGACTTTGTAAATACAACTTAATAATATTCTTTTTACTTTTATGAATTGTCTGCCTTTTCATCTTCACTTCTGGGGAGGAGGATGATGATAAAGTATCATCCCACTAAGAGCATTGGCAGTGCTAGAGATTTGAATAGAACTTGTGTTTGTTTTTGAGGCTTGCATAGAATATGTGACTCGCCAGGGAGACTCATACCTAGCAAGCTAAGAGAGAGCTGCGCTCTATAGATGTGGAGACGGATAGAGTCTTGCTTGTGTGAGGTCAGATGAAAGGAAATGCATGATACATTTAATTCTATGGGCTGCATTATCCAGGAACTGCAAGAAGGCCTGTCGGTCTCTGACTGGGAGTGTACATGCTTCTCCACTGTCTCCTTGCCTTTCGTGGCAGGACCACTACCATTCCACCACATGAAGATGTCGCTGCCCACCCTGAATGGGGCTTGGAGAGTGTGTTCCCAAGTGAGGAGACTCAGAGATGCTTTTAGATGCTGTTTAAAGAAGCCTCATCTGTACTCAAAATACCATCATTTTCTCTCTCTGTTCCCACCCCTCCCAGCTTCATTCCCATAACAAGAACTGTATTTTCAGTAAAATTTTATTTTTCAATGTAAGAATATTTTCAATTTAAGAATAATGCAGCCCATGGAAACAAATGCATCACGCATTTTCTTTCGTTTATCTTCCCACAAGCAAGACGCTATCAGTGTCCGCGTCTATAAGGCACAGCGCTCTCCTAGCTTGCTAAGTATGAGTCTCCCTGGGGAATCATGTGCTCTATGCATGCAAACCCTCAAACTATATCATTGTTTTGCCTCTATTGCTTGTGCATATTAATTGTTTAACAACCCAATATAAACAATGAAGACTTCTAAAGCCTAGTGACTATAGGAAATAGAATACACACAAAGATCTACATCTAAGTATAAAAATTTCGGCATAGACATGCATGTTAGGATTATCAAATAAAAAGACTCTAAAATATGAAATTGTATTCATGGGACTTTCTCAAATCTAGGGGAAGGAAATGGGAATATGCTTACAGGAAGAAAATAATACACCATTTCAACTGTCAGAAAGGTTACACATATATTGAAAGCAACTGCAAATGATGATGGCTACATTAAATCATCACCACATTTAAATATATTTAGGTACTTTTAAGTATGATGTAAATATTCAGATTTTCCAAGTGCAAGAAATTACATCTTTTGCAAGTTTAATAAAAATGCTACGTGTCAAGCTAAAATTATTCAGGGGGTAAATAATTTTTAAAAATCATGAATTGGTGCATGTCAGAACCTCATTTATCATAGTGTGGTAGGCAGAATAATGACCCCCAAAGATGCCCACCATCCTAATCCAGGAATTTGTGAATATTTTAGGTTAATGTCAAGGAGGAATTAACATTGCAAATGGGATTGAAGTTGTAAATAAACTGATCTTGCCAGGGAAGTTGATTATCTAGGATTATCCAGGTGGGCCCCCTGTAATCACAAGACTCTTTCAAGTGGAAGAGGGGAGCAAAATAAGGAGAACCAGAGAGAATATGATGCCACAGAGACTTAACTCAAGGTCTTTGACTCTAAAGATAAGGTGGGGGTACAAATCAGGAATGGCGGGTGTCCCCTCAAAGCTGGAAAACAGGGGAAGGGGTTCCCCTGAGGTCTTCCAGAAGGGATCCAAGCCTGTTGGTACTGGATTTCACCCTGTGAGACCTGCAGGGGGCTTCTCTTCTGTAGAGCTGAAAAGGAGATGGGGGTAGAGCATTTGATGGCGGAACTGTAAGGAGATTAATTTATGTTGATTTAGTCACTGAGTTTATAGTAATTTCTTACAGCAGTGACAAGAAGCGAACCCATAGATTAATCAACCCAACTTTTGCTCCCATGGCCCAAGGAGAAAAATAATGCTTTTTTATTCTGAGACTTTTCCAAGTCATCAGAATGCTGAATTTAAGGGGAGGAAAGGAATCCTTATTTATCTAAGGCATGCATGTAAGCAGTCTGAATTCTCTAGAACAACGACTCTCAAACTACAACAAGCACTGGAATTATCTAGAAGATGCGTTAAAGCTACATTGCTAGATATTATTCCCAGAGTTTCTGGTGCCATAGGTCTGGGGTGGGCACCAGGACTCCATGTCTTGTAACCAATTCTCATCACCCATTGTAGTGTAACTAGTCCTCATTGCCAATTACAATGCACAGACATCGGGCATATATTCTGTGTAGGTTATTTATTGGTTTTGGGAATTACACAGATACACCAGGCAGGGTCATGGCCAGGGGTGAAGATGTGGGGGGATAGGGTGGGGGTGAGGGGGCAGTGGGGACCTTTGGATGGCAGGCGAGTCCCCCAACCCCCCAGGAATTTTCACTCCTTCTCTGGACCCTCTTGCTGGCTTTCTCTTGTGCTCTCTCAATGATCAAGTGTGTTCTTTCACTTTTAGGCTGTCTGCACCCCTTCCTCCCCCCCCCAGGTCACCTGTGCACACTCACCCACTATGCCACACGTAGTCATGGGGAGGATGCAATATCCCAGGTGTAGGATATACAGGCTAAGGAAGGAAAAAACGACGAGCTCACTCACCCTATATTCTGCTTTTTAACAGCTCTGCCTGTGATACTGACACTGAAAGGAACATACTTTGGGAACCATTGATCAAGAAGAAGTTTGAAAGAGAGATGTGAATGCTCTCCCAGGAAGTAAAACTTGCTAGAAATTTCATCCATTAACACCTACAAGCTTTAGTCACAAAAGTCTTACATTCTTTAGCCTATACTCCACACCAGGAGCCAGAAAGTCCTGCTTATTATCAATTTTCCTAGTTGCTGCCAGAGTATTAAAAATAAATGAATAAAGAAAGGGCAAGCATTTGCTAGAGATAAGGATATTTATACAACATAGGGGAATGGAGAGCTTGAGACTGAAGCGGACAGATAGAAACCTTAAAGAGCGGACCTGAAGTTAAAACACTTAAATGCCTGTGCCCTCTTAGTAGTGGGCAATTCACCCTCCCTGCACTTCATTAGCTCCAGGATTCTGTTGTGCAGTGTGAAACCTGCTGGTCCCATATGGTTATACTGCCCAAGTGTGAACGCAAAGTCTGAACAGAGATTTGATATAAACAGGGATCACTGGGGAATGCTGAGGGCTGGGCCTGAGAAAGAAGCAACTGCATCATTGTTGACTTTTTAAATTAATTTTTTATTGATTACATATATGTTTTCTTAAACCATTGTACATTCCAAAGTCCTCCCACCATCGTATCACTCGTGAACTGTCATCATGATCCTGTGACTGTCACCCTCATTCCTCCCTCCTCCCTCCTCACTGTATGCTTCAGTTCTGTTATGTTTGCTAGTTGGAACTTTTTCTTGCCCCTTTGTTTTTTCTATATCCCACATATAAGTGAGACAATGCAGTATTTATCTTTTTCTTTCTGTCTTATTTTGGCCAGCACAATTCCTCCTAGCTACGTCCATGTTGCTGTGAATAACTTGAGTTTGTCTTTTTGATCACTTAATAATATTCCCATGGATGACTTTTAAATATTGAAATATCGTGATTGCATTGAATCCGTAGATTGCTTTTGGTGATATGGGCATTTTGATGATGTTAATTCTTCCAATCTGTGAGCAGGGAAACTGGTCCAGCCATTATGGAAAGCTGTGAGGAGGACCCTTAAACTACTGAAAATGGAACTAACATTCAATCCAGCAATCCCACTTCTAGGAATCTACCCAAAGGTTACAAAACCTCTAATCCAAAAAGACACCTGTACCTGGATGTTTATTACAGTACTATTTACAATAGTCAGGATATGGAAGCAACCCAAATGTCCCAAAATAGATGAATGGGTCAGAAAGCTGTGATCTATGTACACGATGAAATATTTTCACCAGTCAAAAAGACAAACTTAATGTCATTTGCACCAACATGAATAGAGCTAGAAGGAATCATGTTGGCAGAAATAAGCCAGAAAGAAAAAGGGAAATACTGGATGGTCTCATTATATGAGGGATAAATGGCAAACAAACAATAAGACAAGAAAAATTTAAAACTGACTCTCAGAAAAATTGAAACATAGAACATGAAAGGGGGAGGGGAGAAACCGGGGTGGGAGGGCCATAGAAGCCTAAGACTATGGTTCATGGATGATAAGGTGGTGGGAGAACCCCAGGGTAGCTAACAATGTAAAATAAAATAAATGATATAATAAATAAATACATAAATAAATATTGAAATATGTCAAAATAATACCAGGTAGGCTGAGTTTAGTCAAAATATGTTATAGAAAACAATTCTAACTCTTCTCTGTTAGTTTTTGAGGGTTGACTTAGAAGTAGCTCCTATTTAGAATTCTATGTGAAAACTCTCTGGAGCCCAGCAGTGCTTGCTCATGGTATTTTCTGTTAAAAAGAAGAAGTGAACAACTGAATGAAAAGTGAGTAACTAATGAAAAGGATGAAAGATTGAAAATATTTGAAATAGTCTGTATTAGGAGGCAGGAGAAAATTTCAGAAATATCTCCAGCAGAAGTTGGATAGGATTTTAAAATTCTTAGCTGTTAAAGGTTATAGAAGCTTCAGTTTTCTGAAAAATACATGAAGGAGACTTTTCCTCATTCTCCAACGGTTCAGGCAGGATGGATGATCCGTTACTATCTTTAGATGGAAAATGCCTCTTCCCCTCCAAACAACACATAAATATTTAAATAACAATTGTACTGTAACTTAGTAGCTCCTGAATCATTTATTGAATGTACTTGGATTTGACATACTTATCATGCTTGAATTAAGGAGCGGTACTACATGAAATGAAAAGACCTGGCCTTCAAACTCAGAAGGTTTGAATGAAAGTTGTTTAAAATGTCTTCTTATTAGTCCCAACTTATGCAAATCTCACCTTATACAAATGACACCTTACTGCAGATATGATCGTTTGGGTGTGCAGGATTTTTGCGATCTGCACTGAAGCTCAAAAACGAACTTGCATACAGATGTAAATGGAAAGAATGCATGGTAGGCAGAGGGAGAGGCAGGATGCCTTTTGCGTTGGGGCTGATGCTTGCTGCTTCAGCTTGCATTTGCTATGGGGCTATCTCTTGGGGAGTCCCTCCTACTTAGATTGCAGTTGAGACCCAAAAACAAAGAGGCAATAGCAAGAAAGTATGTGAAAGAGCTTAGAACTAAATATGCACGTGACAAGGATGAAATATGCAGAAAGTTAAGATGGCCCTTCCATGGAACGATAGTAATGAGAGATAGCTTGACTACAAATAAAAAAGATAGGCTGTCATTGTCTACTGCTGCTCTGTTTACAGAGGGTAAACTTACCGCCTGTGGTCATTGAAATTTAAGTGAGAATTCACTAAAATGATATGAAACTAAAAATTCAGCATTTTAGCCACATGGACTCTATTTCAAGGGCTCAGCAGCTCCCTGTAACCGCAGGCTTCTGCACTGGACCCTGCAGGGGCTATCACCGCCACCTTGGAAATGTCCACTGAATGGTGCTGCCTTAAGAGATGGCCTTAACTACTGAGTGGTCGGCTTTATTTTAGGGACACCAGGGAAGAATCATCATTCAGACTAAGTTACACCCTGAGGTTCCTGTGAGAATCAAATGTTCATGAGAATGTCACACTCCAAGGTGAGCTATTGTCACTGTTTTCATCAGGAGGTGAGTAGGGGTGGGGGTTGGAGGTTGGTACTTGGCAGAAGGCACTTTCTGCAGCAAACATGGCCCTTCCTTGGGGCAATGACTGTGTGGTGGCCACATTTCTGCTCAGGGTTTGAGTGGCCCTTTCTTTCACCCACCTTCTGTCTTCTTGGTCCACAGTTTTTACTTTAATCAGTCTTGCTTTGTCTTGCTTTGACCAACTACCACCAGGTCAAGTTGAACAACATCAGCTGTACCCTCTTGCTTTCTGCCCTGGGATTCCTATACCATGGCCATTGTGGGGTGCCCTCAGAACCTGCTTAGCTGTTGGGGTCTATACCACCCTGTGAATATGAGAAAGGGGGCTCTTCTTGGGATAATCCTTGCCCAACCTGGTAGAGAGCCAATAGATAAATACGCTCCCATCTGTCCTTAAGGTAACACTTCAGCAGTGCCTTCTAGTCGACTTCCCAGAAGGTCACCAATGGAGCTGAGTCCCAGCTGCCCACATGGTGATCAGCCACCAATCTGCTTCACTCTTCACACCCCTTTTCTGTTCCTTGGGATCAGTTCTCCAAAATAAACTCCCTACCTGTTCCAGGCTTTCCTGTTCTTAGCCTGTATTTCTTGGGGAGGGGGGGCGGTTGAGAGGGGGAATGTATCTAGGTTAAGACAAGGGTTTGGGATCATTTCCTACTTTTCATCAACACGTTTTCTCAAGGTCATTTGGGATTTGGGATTTGAACAAGTTGTTTTAGTATGGCCCATGGCTTTGGGCCCAAAGACACAGTTAGTCATGTCAATGAGCCTGACAATTCTTACTACATTGGCAAAGAGAAAAAGGGTCACAGAAATGGGAAAAGGTAGGGATACTTAATAATCTCCATGACAATGCAAATCCCTTACTGTGGCATTTAAAGACAGCGCAGTTCCAGTGAAGTGATTCATATGTGCCCAGAACTGTGCCTGGAATTAAAACTGAAAAAGGAATAGAAGAGTCTATATAAGACTTGCGTCTCCCTCTACCCCCAAGTAACTTAACATGATAATTTGTGTTTTGATGTCAGAAGCTTGGGATTATGGCTATTCTTTATCTCAACACCATGTTTGTTTGTTTGTTTGTTTGTTTCTTTTTTTTTTTTAAAGACTAGGTCTTGATATTTTTGCCCGTGGAACCATAGGCTCATGTAATCCCCAGCCTCAGCTTCCCAGGTAGCTGGAATTACAGGTGTGCGCCACCGTGCCCAGGTTTATTTCTTTTCCATGGTTTGTATTTTATAAAGAAGACTGCAAAGTCAGTGCAAATAAGAACTGTGTCTTTTGAGTCTTTCACTTCAGCACCCAGGCTGGGGCTGGCCCAGAAAAGATGCTCAGTGAACACAGGTGTAATGAATGATTAATAATCACTAATTAATACTTATTAATTAATAACCCTTGAGGCCCAGGGCTGGCAAACTATAGTCTCTGGGCCAGACTCATCTGAGGATCTGCTTCTGCAAATGAATCAGCTGGAAAGGCCACTTTCATCCAGTTTTCTGTTGCCCATGGCTTCTTTCAACTTCCTGGCAGAAATGAGTGTTTCCAACAAGATGGCCAGCTCCACACAGCCAGACATGGTTACTACATGGATCCTTTGTATGAAGCTTGCCAACTCCTGTGTTAGGTCACAGGATACAAAGAAGAATTTTTTCCATGTGTGGCATGGCATAAAAAATTTTTGAAGATGCATGGTAAATCCCTACTGAGTAGGAGTCATTGTTCTAGAAAACCACATGCCAAGGTATGAGAGAGTAGTCTTTTTGTGTAATCTTATGATACAATGGAGAGAGTGCTAGGGGCCTTTTCAGAAGGCCTTGATCGAATCATGGATCCAGAAGCATCTATAGCTCCTTCTGGTATTATAACCTTAGCAGTGAGTAGGAAAAATCACCTATGTTTCTCCTCCCAATTTCCTGCTCAGAATATGCATTTGAACTAAATAAGAGTTACACCATTCTCGAGAGTCAGTGAAAACTCCATGAATCTAGGTGACATTGTTTTTGTACAGAAAGCCTAGGTCCCAGGACAACACTTGTGTATGATAAGTGTGGGTGATTTTTCTGGGTGTTCACTCTAGTAGAGATGAGGAATATTGCAGCAAGGAAAGATAGTCTTTGTCAGAGACACAGGACCAGGGTCATGGTCAAGAAGACTGTGAAAAGCAGTGATGCTGGAGTCAAACTGACTCCACACTTACCTGCCCTGCAAGCTGTCACTTGGTCGCTGCTCTTGTCAGTTCCTTCATCATCCTCACACTTACTTTGTTCTTCCACAGAAGGGGAAAGGGGGAGTTAACCAAAAAATGGTTAGACTCTTTTCTTTTAACATTGGAAGGTACCAAAGTAATACAAGCTAATGTGCGTAGCCCTGAACTGAAAAGATGAGTGTCATTTAACTGAGGAGGAAACATTTAAAATAGGGAAAAAGTAAAGGAATTTCACAGTGGCTAAGCAATGTGATAAATGAGTTCTGTTTTATACAGTTTCAGGTTCCTATGCTACAACTAGGTCAAAAATCACTTGAGTAAGACTCAAAGGTCAAGTGTTTTCAAAAATTAAAAAAAAATCAAACGTACCAACTAGAAGAGGCAAAACCCCCTTGCTGCAGAACAAATACCTCTATTCAGAGCTGGAAAGGGCTTATCTTGATTGCCCCATCCCAGGACAGCATTCTGACTGGATTTTCTTTGTTTTTCCCAATGCAATAAATCTTTTCTTTCTTTTTTTTTACTCATGTAAAATTTTCTTTATTTCTTTCTTTTTGAAAATTAGTGTTATTTTTTTTTCTTTAAATTCTAAGAATCCTTTTCTTCCCTGGTCATTTTTGAAGTTCAAAGGCATGCTCTTTGAAATCTTCCTTAGAGAGAGCATCTTATCTATGACTGACATTTCATCAGTTTTATTGTCAAAGCCTCTGTGTGACTTCATGCACTCAGTTTATTTTGACTTTTATGTCCTGACTTGCCCAGGACAACACAAGCCATTCACAGAAAGGTATCCCAAGGACAGACAGACCATTCTCTCCCCTTAATACCCATACTTAATTGCTTTTTAATCACTGGCAAATAAGACTAACAAATATTTGCTTACTTCCCTCATGAGTTATTCAGCTTCGGCGACAGAACCCACACTTTGCCACAGAGGCAGTGTGGTGACCTGGTATTGGGATGCCAAGTCATGGCTTGAGTTCACCATGCTATAGAGGGTAGCTCTTGAGTGATGGAACCTTTACTCATACACAAGGGCTCCTTTGCTTGAACGCTTTGGATGCATGAGCAAACTCCCTGTATTCCAAATTTGTTCTCCTAACCAAGGTCTTGCTGCCCCCTATTGAAACAACCTTCCCCCTCAAGCCTCCTCCTGGTGACTCTTTGAGGACCAACACTCCAGATAATGTAGGGTCTGTCTGAGGATGAGGGAGTGTTTTCTCCATCTTCTTTTCCCACTGGTATCTTTTTTCTACTTCTATAACCCAGCTTTTTTGAGACACCGCACCCAAAATTCTTAGCCCAGGGAGATGTTTTCAAAGCTATATGGTATCTTTTACTATATTTATTTATTTTCAGAGCAGAAGAGGAAACACATAATCAAAAGTGTAGATTTTGGAATAAAACTGCCTGGATTGGATCCAAGATCTGACATTTCCTGGTTGAAAGATTAGAGTAGGCTAATAAATGGCTTTGGAACTCAAAGTCTTCATCTTTAAAGTAGACCTAGAGTAGATATGAGGACTCAGTGAGGTAATATGTTTGAGGTACTTTGCTACTGGCATATTATTAATACCATCCATTTGTTTATGGATCTATTTGTTCATCAATGACTTGTGAGTATGAAATACTTCTGCTCCTACTTTCTATTTAATATCTTTCTTGGCAGCTTCAGTATCTATGAAGGTGGATCATATATGACTCTCATCTTTCACCTTTTGGCCTCTAGTTCTAATCATTGTCTCCTTGACCCCATGTCAGCCACCTACTTACCACATTCTAGACTTTGTCATCTCCAGCAATTGCATCTTTTCCAAAATCTTGATTTCAACATCCCACTTTGTATCATCATTCCTCTCCAGTTAACTTATTTGTTCTAGCATTTGTCCTCCAGAGACTGACATCATTGATCTAAAATACAATCACTATCTACTCCCCACCCCCTGTCATTCACACTTTGGTCATCATCTGGCTTAGATGTTATGGGTCATCATTTAAATCACTCCTTTGCAAAAACCCTTGTCTTCCTTTCTTTTTTTTCCTTGTGCCATTCTTACATTGACACACACTGGAGCAGCTCACTAAATCACGTAGTCTGAACTAGATACTGAGAAGCTGAAATGTTGCAATATTGCTTAGGGGACTTATTTCAAATATGTCGCCACAAAGTTCAGATGTACATTTGCAATAGCCTACATGTCCCTGGCAATTCACTTTTGTTCCTTGAGATACCTGTTGCACATCTCCTCTTTTGGTCTTTAGCATCTCTCCCCACTAGTCAATATCTTCATTTTATACTTTATTATGAAATCCATTAACTCCACCCCCCTCATTTATATTGTTCTTTCTCTAGTGACCTAATATGTGTTTTTAAGACAAGCCATTCTTGCACTTTGGAATTACTCCTCTAACATTTCAAATACCTCATTCTTTCAAAGATCCGCTTACTCCCCAACACTGTTAATCTCCCTATGACTCTATGGGGTCATTCCACCAGCACACAAAGAACTTTAAATATAATTTATCTTATGATGAAAATCAAAATCTCGTCTTGCGCTTGGGTTTCCTTACTAGGTGTCTCCTCCTGGCTTCTCGGAATCCTTCTATTTCTCCAGCCTGGACCCTGCATCAATGCTTTGTCCTTGTGTTAGGATCCACAACTCCCAAATCTCTGGGGAATCTGAGGTCAATTTGCATGAAACACCCATCTCTAGGTAGACCTGTGAAATTGCTCATCCTAAGGAAAAAATTAGTTACGGAACTCAGGTGCAGGCCAATCTATAATGGGTGCAAAAGAGATTCAAGACCCAGAACTGAGAACCATATGAATTCTAAAGTTTGTCTTAAGGAAGAAGCTTTCCATGATAACTATTATCCTAAATTCTTCATAAAGAAAAAAAAAGTTGTGGGTTCTATGCTGTCCTGTTCTTCCCTTCTCAGTCCCTCAGAAATTCAACCATTGCCATTGTGCATGGTCTGGTCATCATCACACACTTAGTTGCTATATGACTGCCCATGCATACAGTCCACTTGACCTCTGTACATACAATGAGATGATGCTGAATGACCTCGGACACCTCTCCTAGATGCTGAATGCAGGGTCCATGGTTTTCTCGAAGCAATGTGCGATGGGAAGAATGATAATATGAGCAAAACTTTTGATAAACCCTACCAGTTGAGTAGGGAACCCGTGACAATAATGGAATATGGTGGAAAAAATTGTACTAATGCAATCAAAATTCTTAACCAGTTGAATTCATCAAAAGGGAGATTATTTAGGTGGCTCTGACTTAATTACACGAGCCCTTTCAATCTTTCTCTAAAGGCCAGAGACAGAGGAAGTTGAAGGTTCACCATATGCAGTTTATTCAAAAACAATGAAGACCTTTGCTATTTTCTCAGAAAGGGACCTCATGGCAAGGAGGTTTATCCAGTTGTTCAGAGTGGTTTCCAGAACAGCCAGCAAAGAAATGGAAACCTCAGTCCTGAAAACAGCAGCAAGGAATTGAATTCTTCCAAAACCTACGTGGGCTTGGCAGTGGACCCATAACTCTAGGTGAGATACGTGTGAGCTTGACCAAGACTATGATTTCACTTTGTGGACCTTAACATACAGAACCTAGTTAGATCATCATAGACATAAGACATGAGTCTCTTAGTGAGCTAAGAGACAGATGTTGCTCTAAACTGATAAAATCATGCTCATTTGTGATGCAACCACATGAAATGAATACAAAATATTTGTCTCCCTGAAGATCTGGAGTAATTAGAGGTATAAGACAATCTCACTGATTTCTTGCTGGTACCCTGGTGGACTTCACATTGTATTGGAAGAATGCTAAAACTCCTAACTCAAGTCATTCTCTGCAGTCATGGGGATTCATAGAAAGCTGTACTCATTGATTATCACTATTACCTCCCTCTCAGCTAAATTGTGGTAGCCTCTGCTAAATATATCATCACAGGGAATACTAAATGTGCATCTATCATACAGGAGACAGATTCCACATTGACCCTGGGTAATGGAGAGTTTTGTGAAATGACTTTCTGCCAAGGTATGGAGAGTTAGACTTAGAAAGACACAGTACTCTACAGATTAACAGTAAATCGTGAGCCATCAATAATCCTAGAAGAGCAAAGCAAAGAAACAATTACCTGAACCAGAAGGAAGATCTGAACAGAGAGAGTTGCTTCAATGGAAGTATAGAGCCAGATGGACTTGGGGAGGGGTAGAGTTTGGAAATCAATAGCCTGAACACACTTCCACTCTCTTATAACTCTTCCTGCTGACTCTCGCAACCAGAAGCCAAATGGTGAAAAGCTTACATTTGTATTGGCTAGGTTAGCAAGATGAAAACGTAGAAAGAGTCCTAAAGGGGAAACTACCAAACAGATGAAAATAACATTTTTGCAAATTATGTGCCTCAGAAAGCTAGTTTTTTCAAACTTCCTACCTGGTCTCTTCATGATTTCTTCAGACAGTGAACAATTCTAGAAGTTGTATTGTCAGCTTTTGACACATAGAACTGTTCCTGTTGGACTGAGAGTGTCCACATGTATTTTTCCCTGGGGAGATATTCCTGGGAATCTTTGGTAGACCCCATGCATCATATTCCTCAGAATTAAAATTGTGTTTCTGATTTGTGTGTATTTTGTTTTGAGTTTTGCACAGAGAGAGTGTGTGTGTTGGGGTGTGTGTGTGTGTGTGTGTGTGTGTGTGTTTCCCTTGCCCACTCTTGTCACTGTCCCATTCCAAGTTTTCATAAGGTAACTTCTTAGATATTTAAGATTCTGGCTGGGACAAGTGGAAGATAAGTTGGTTGGACATAATATGAGAATTAAAATTAGTTGTCTCTTATCCTTGATCTATAAGTGAATAATTAAAGCCTAGTAAGAATTAACACTCAAAGTCCCTTTATTTTCTTCATCCATAGATTGAACTAATTCCATACCAGTAATAGAATATTATATTTTTCATTAATTTATTCTTTCATTTATTAAGTCAGTGATGATCTGCTGAAGTCCTATTTTGTGCTGGTTCTCTGCTACACAGGGCAGGTATAGGACAATGGTATATCATACAAGAGGAGAACCATACTTCTTGTCCTCAAATAATTTACCAAGACCTGTTATATGCTAGATTCTGGATACTAACTTATCATAATACATAGCTAGTCCTGAGACTGCTGAGAAAAGATAATAATAGATAACATTCAGTGAGCATTTTCTCTGTGTCAGTTACTCTACTAAACCCTCTAGTTTTCATGTTCTTACTTTTTAATTTTCAATCCATTGCATGTGCATGGTTTAAATATTCACATGGTAATATAAGGCTTATTATAAAACTAGGAGACCACTATTTTTAAAATGACTTAGAACCTTTTTCTGCTATTTATCACCATATAGCCTAGCAACAGTTTGAGCTGGTAAACACCCTGATGTATTTACCAGGGAAAAGTGAAGGAGAATTGTAAATATAAACTATGTTCAGTGACCAATCCCAATTTCTTGATTTCTTGACTTTCTGATTTTCTGGCTTTGCATATACACCCGCAGCTGAGTCAGATGACTCCAATTCCTAGTCTTCCTCACATTGCATCTATGAGTAGCACGTATTCTGTGCTTGACAGGTTGGGGGGAAAGTGACTGTTTGACTACTAGTGCTGGATAGTGAATCTATGGTTACTCTTGTTTTCCTCCCCTCAAGCAAGTCAGTACAAGCAAGCCTCTTTGGGGTCTCTGACATTAAATAGCTAAGTTCTTGGAAAAGTAAACCCCAAGATGGGCGTAAGTCTCTGCTTCCTCTACTCTGTTTGGTTGCTCATCACTCGCCTTCTGAATCTCATAGTTTAAAAAAATATGAAAATGGGGGTAATGGGTTTCTTCTGAATCCCTCTGGTATGCTTCCACTTCAGTTAGCCCTCATCAAGAATAAGAAAAACACCATTGGTCCAATTCAACCACTGAAACAGAAGAGGTGAAGGGTAAGAATAAAGACCCTGGACTCACATCCCCTGGGAGGGATCCATAAAGAGCATGGAGAGAAGCCCTGAACACAGCACTGTGAGACCTGTTATAGAGAACATCTAACCAGAATTAGACCTACAATGTCACCGGGGTCTGGGAGCCAGATCAGAGATACCTTCAGCAAGGGCAAGGCATACCCCTTTCCACAGGGGGAGGAAACCCACAGAATTATAACAGCGGCCCCATAGCAGAGCTGCACACAAAAATGAGAGAACCAGTCAAGCTATCCATATACTGATGCCTGTCCTCATCAAGGAACTTATCTACAGACAAATGCTAAGAGGCAGCTCCTTAAGTCAAAGGCCTGAACCACAAGGCAAAGAAACAGCAAATGGAACAAAACATGGAATGGAGGGAACAATCATCAAGAAGAAGAGGCACTGATTCACGCCAAGTGAGCCTGGACTGGCTGCCGGACACAAAATTAGGACTGGAAATCTAAGTAGCATAGTCTATCACATCCCAAGAAAGCAGATCCTCACCCAGGCAAAGGACACTGCTTCAGAAAAGAAAGAGGCCAAAGGGCCAAACATGGACAAACAGCAATAAGAAAGGATGTGGAGCTACCAGAGGTATGTGCGTGTGTGTGTGTGTGTGTGTGTGTGTGTGTGTAGAGGGTCAGAAGGCATTCCCAGGGGGATCAACAAGCATGCGTTGTATGAAATCCAAAAATAATAAAATCAAATAATGGAAATAGAAAAAGGTATAGAAATACAAAGCTCGTGACCCAGAGAGAAAGAGTTGCTCAGCATACATGGCCCGGATGAAGACAGGATTGTGTGAGGCGTGAGAAATAGTTTTCCAACATATTGGATCTAAAAACCAGCATGAACTGAATAAGGGAGAGGAAGACCTGAGGGTCAATCTACAAACTCCCAACTAAAAGGGAAATTAAGGTAGAGAGGGTAGAGCTGAGAGGTAGGAAGGCTATGGTTTATGACCTAGTGGTAGAACAAAGCAGTGTTGGTAAGAAGAGGATAAGAGTTTGGAAGATAAGCGAAGGGTTTAGGAAGGTTTAACTTACGCAAGTTATCTAGGGGTCAAGGCTGAGAACTTGGGGGAACTTGAGGGCACAGGAGATGAACTTGGGATGAGACGGCAGTGAAACAGTTAAGGAAAGCAGTGCTGATGAAAGGCGGTTCATGGACTTTGAGTAGATGTTGAAGGATGGATGTTGCCATGGTGATGCTGAGCAGACTAAGCCAAGGTACCAGTCTGGAACTTAGCAGATTTCTGAGCAGAGGTGGCCATGGACTATTTCTTCATTATGTTACATTTCATTGGTGCTTCCTCCTGGGACTTGATTCTGAGAACAAGTATTATATGAGCAATCAAAATTGCACCCATTTTCTACTTTAGCAAACACTGCGTGTAAATCTCCCCCAAAGTATGGAATTGTTTATAAAGAGCTCTTTGGACATGCTTTGCATTCTCTTCCATTTTTCCCTAGTCACTGCTTCTGGGTGTCTAGTGAGCAACATGATGCCACGGACATGGGTGACTGCCTATTTCTATGGCGATTAGGAAGCAATGGAAGCGTCGGTCTTGGTAAAATGAGAAATTTTTGAAATTCAAACTCAGAACACCTGTTAACCACTGAATCGCGCAGACCCTTCGCTATTTTAATTTTCTTTGGGACTTTCCTCATTGGCAAGAAGTAATTGTTCCCATAAGGTTGGTGTCAACAGGAGCAGGTTTGATACAAATGGAGTGGAAACAGTTACCTCATGCACTATTTTTAGATCTGCCCTAAATTGGGAAATCTGGGCGATAGTTCAGGCTCCATCTTGTTGGATTCCTACACCGGAACACAGAGGACAAACTGGGATTAAGTGTCCTGAGCATTATCTTGGGCTTCAAGTTTCATGTAGGAGGCCCAAGTCTGTAGCTCTTGCCTGAGCAAGGACAGACAGCAGCAACTTGGGGCCTGACAGCACATCATCAGTGAGACCAGGGGCATTTCCAAGGACACTTTCTAGCAGTTGTATCAACAGGGTTCAGAAACAAGGAGGAGTTGGTTGTAAAGAAAATCCTACTTTTGCACCCATCTTGTGCTCTCTCTCTCTCCCTTTCCTCTCTCCTCTCCCCCAAGCTAGGATTTCAATGCAAATCAGAATTGACTGCAGAATCTGTATCTGCTTATTTAGTACAAACTGAGCCACGCTGCTTTTGAGGATCCTTGATCAACACTTGAACAGAAGTGATAAGATTTTGAGGTGAGAGGGGAGGTCAAAAGTCATCTAAATCAGTCACTTCCTTGGAAATGAGAAGCTTACAGGCCAGGGAGGTGAAATAATGTGTCCAGGCTTATCCAAATGGTGTACGGGGGCATGGGTCGGCTGCTGTGGCCATCTGTTGTAAATCCTCCTGAACTGGCTTTGTGGCCGGCTATGAGGGAAGCTTATTGGAAAGCATTTAGGGACATTCGGCTGCCTGCAGATGTGATTTTAAAGCTTATTTATTTGTTTTACTGCAGATCATGACTTCCCCTCCATCCGTCTTCTTGTTCCAGAGCCAGCATCTGCCTTTGATGTGCTCCTGGCTTTCCCTTTGCCTTCGGCCTGGATCAGAAGCAGGGCTTGACCCGAAGCTACTGGTGCCTTTGTTTGCTCTCAAAGGACTTCCCCTCCACTGGGGGGCTCTGAAAAATCTGTTATCTTAGAGTTACTTTCTACCCAAGATGTGTCCTGCTGTGTCTGTGTCATAGAATCTCCAAGCTGGAAGAGACCTCTAAGGTCATCGGTTCAACCCCTGACCTACTTCAGGCGTGTCTACCAGAACTTCCCTGGCATATGGTCACATGGTCATGGGTGTGAGATACTTTGGGGACCTAAAATTGTTGATTTCTCTCAGGAGGTAAAGAAGCTGAGATCTGAAGAAGTCAAGTGATTCACCCCCCCTTGCTGGTGGAGAAGCTAAACCTGTAATTCAAGATTCTGACCCTGATTGTCTACCAGATTGTGTCAGCTCTGCCAACCCACCCTTCTTTAATGCTCTCAGGGGGTGGCTAGTAAATTATCAATGGATTCATTTATCATCGTTTATTTATTAAGCCCTTATTTTACTGAGTACTGGTAGGGTACAGGCAAGATGACAGTGTAGTACAGGAAAACATTACTATATTAGTTCTCTGGAGATTATAATATTTTTCCAATGTTGCCTTAATAAATTATCATTAACTTGACTTTAGATAGTATGAATTTAATATTCTAAAGCTCTGAAGATAGGTAGTCTATCCCTACCTCCTCCTGAGGTAGGAGGTAGGTAGGTTCTCCTGTTCTACGTCCTTTATTTCTGATCTTTCATTTCCTTTTTCTTAAAGAAATTTGCCTCTATATAAAAAAAAGAACAGCTCTGGAAATAGAAAACTGAATGGAAAGGAGTCTCAATGGACTAAAATCAAGGTGTGAGCAAAACTCTCTTTCATTTGGATAGTCTCAGGGGTGCTTGGCTTCCTGGCTTTATCATTCTGAATGCCACCTGTACTTCATGATTCGTGGCATGGTCCCTTCCTCCTTACTCAAAATATCACTCTAACTATACTTCCAAACTCTCTTACCTACATCTTTCCCTGTTAAGGCATTTGTGAGTGCATTTATTCCCTCAAATCCCCTTCTCAAGACCGCTACTCATCACACCTGCAAACTCTTTTGTCACATGAGGAATAGATGCCCAGGTTCTCAGCATGAAGACAGGGCATCACGGGAGGAATAAGATCCTGTTGACCACGGGAGCAACAGACATAGTCATCTAGAGTCATCTAGATGACTATGCCATATGCCACCAACAGCTATGAAGAAGGAAATTCTTTGCAGAAAGCAAATGCTTGATCTAGGGATGGGCAATATGAGGAGCTCAGCAACTCAACCTATCTGCCAGTGAGATAGGGGTGCCAACTAGGGAAAAAGGCATTTTTAATGCTGTCCAGGTAAGAGAGTGAGTATATAGCACCTTTGAGGATGCCTTTGAAAGATGCCTAACTTAATAATCTCTTTCCTAAAACTTTGACAACTTGTGCATATAAACCAATTAGACAGAGATAAAAGGAAACATCCCAAATAACTCAAGGAAGTATAAAAAGTATACTCGTTCATCAGTATTGAAATTGGAAAGTAACAGTATAAAAGGGGTCTAAATTTTACATCTAAACACCATATAAATATTTCACTGGGTTGGGATAACCAGAAAGGCCTGGGTGATGGGAAACACCCAAATATATTGCTTGTGGAGGGCCCAAGGATAAGAGATTATTAATTTACAAAAGGGGGAGAGGGTTATTGTGAACTACTCTAGTGTGTATGTGTGTGTGTTCATAGAAGAGATGCATTTATTCTTGCTACCATACTCTGAAACTGCTGGATTTCAATGCTATGGATTCTCAAACACCAGCCTGTTAGGATAGCTTTCTAGAAAAATCACTTTGGGTCATCACTGACTATACTTCATCACTTTGGTCTTTCCCAGTTCTTGGTAATAAAAAAAAAATGAGCAGAATTTTTGGAGACGTTTTCTCCCCTATTTTTCTTCTTGGAGCCCTCTTTAACTGTCCTTCTAGCAAGCATACAAACAATTGAATGGGTGATAATTAGTGGAAAATTGCAGACTTCGTGCTTGATCATGAGATGAGAAGATCTGCAGAATATTTCCACTTTTGATTTGCTGTCAAGAGATGTACTTCCGCATCACTGGATCCTGGAAAGAACCTCATGATTCCCATGTGCTTGGTCACGGTTTGGATGACCTCTACATTTTTATCAGTAAGGCATGACTGGTGCTGATTATGTTCCAGATTGTCTTATAAAATCATAGCATATGGGAACATAGAAATGATTTCCTCTAAAAGTAAAATTTAATAGTTTGGACCTAGAGACAAATTAAGAAATACTACTTTCTTTCGTACCCTCCATTCATTACCAAATGATTTATAACCTCCCCTAACTCTTTTCATTCCCTTTAGCTTATTCTGTCCAAAAAGAACTGGGAAGAAAGCCTAACACAGGGTAGGAACTCAGTCAATGATTATAACAATGAAATGAAATAGGTGAAATAGCTGCCTACACTCATAGAACTACTAGTTGGCAGCTTTGGACTTGAAAGAACATCTACCTAGTTCCAAATGTTTTGCTCTTTGTACCTGATGAAGATTCTAGTGACTGGCAAGATCAACAGCTAACATTTGTTAAACATTTGTTATGTGTTAGACATTGTTCTAACACACTGTCTTCCTAATATATAAATTCTTCCTATATATTAGGTCATTTCTCCATCACTTAAGAAAAAAGGAAAAGAAAAAAAAAACCTCTGAGGTAAATACTGTGAGGACCTCCATTTTCCAGTTCAAGTTACAAAGACTTTGAAAAGTTGTGGGGTTTGCCCAAGATTATAAGCTTTAACAAATACAGAGAATTAGGATATAGGCAGATGTAGTCCTGCGTGGCCCTGTGAGCCAGAGGTAATTGGCTCATGGACCTTTTAAAGGCTGCAGAAGTTTTAAGAAAGAAGCCCCCAAGCAACAGTTGGAGAGGAACTTGCTGATGTAGACAATCTGAGTAGATGGAGACAATCGATGCAGACAAACTGCGTTAATGCACACACCTCGTTAAGCCCCCTTACCTGGGAGTTTATTTAATCATCAGTTATAATTCTGGGGTGACATTTTGGCACTCTAAGTATACCCATGTTCCACACTCCCTCCATCACACCGCCCCAGCCCATATCCTATACCCCAACCACTCTTCACTGCTCTCTGTGCCCTTTTGTTAACCAGCAATGTTCCTACTGAGTCCCAAGATCTGTCTTTGCTGTGTTTTGCCAGTGCATGTGGGTGGTGATATTCAGACCATGGCCAGCGGACCCTGGAGATCATTTCGTGCTTCCCAGGTTCTCTTAGAGGCCGCGCATGCTCAATTAGGTTCTCGACTCTCCGGCATCTCCTTTTACCTGCTGTATAGTTTTTGCTTGCTTACTTGGGTTTAACTTGGATAAGAGTCTCTACCTTTAAGCATCTGTTTCTCAGGAGAGGAAGGGTAGGTTCGTGTCTTTTCCACTGTGGCTTCCAATCTACTCTCTGAGGTCTCATGGGTGGGATTCCTTAGGATTCTCTTCCTTCTCCAGTCATCCCTGTGAGCACCTACGAAGCCTGGGTTGCTGAGGAGAGCCAGTGTGTAGACAGGCATTCCCATGGACCTGTGGGGCAGGGGCACGTTAGCCTCTGTTCACTTGGTATTCAGCAGCATGTTAACATTTTTAGCTGAAATGGTGTAACAGTTTT
>PVHY01014738.1:0-37721 GCA_004024945.1 Uropsilus gracilis | reverse complement strand
ATTTATTTGAGATTTTTGTGGATATATATAGTGTTTTAGGCAATTATATCAGCATTCTATGAGTATATGCAATTAACAGATTGCAGATTTATCCTAGGTGTATTTTAACTAACAATATAAGTTCCCAAAAGCATCAATCTTTTACTTTGTTATCTCTTCACTGAGACTTCACCAAGGTAAATCGGATTTACTTTGAAACTTTTTAGGGAAATACCCTGACCACAGGGCTGCTTAGAATTGTTTATTGAATCAGAGGATGGCCTCGACAATTCCCTTGCCTGGGGTCTGGGGGCAGCGCCCTAAAGGTCCCCTTGTGAAGGTCAGCTCCCAGAAACACCCTTCCTGTGGGGACAGAGAGCTTCGCCCATGGGTGCTTTCACCCCATGGGTCCCCCATTTTCGGGTCAGCTCCCACAGCCAGGGAATTTTCTGCATCTTGAAAACGACATAGAAACGTTTGTTCATCACGAAATCCCTTGCTCAGCCCACCTGCAACCATTGCCAAGAATGAGATGTCACGGTCACTCGGAAGGCTGATGGCGTGGCTGCCCCAGCCACACAGCAGAACACAGGGCTGGCCAAGCCATGCCAAAGGCAGCAGCCTCCCCTGGGGGGGCAGCTGGGCAGTGGTTCCAGAGGCTGGTGTAAGTTCATCCTTCCTCTATGTGGACAGCCCTGGGTGCTATTTACCCAGAAAATGCTGTGCTTTGGAACCCTACGCAGCTGTTTTTTGGATTCTGAAATCTGAGACCCACAGAGAAGGGGTCTGATCCGTCACACAGCGAGTCGGTGGCAGAACCAGCCCTTAAACCCAGGTCTCCTGACTTCTGTGGGGAGCCAGAACTTACTCCCACCATGCTGAGGAGAGTTGAAAGATCAGCTAATCCGTGGTGTTAGACAAACTAGCAAGGAAATTTAAGGTGAAAAAGCAAAACCTGAACGTTGTGATGTGCCCCATCCCTCAAGTAACTCCTGGCCAGGTCACTTCTGAGGTAAACTGCGTATCTGCTGCTTATGCAAGGTGGGCTGATGTCTAACAGCGATAGCTTTAATTCCATATAAATAGAGCAGGAAATTCTCTTCAGCCTTGCAAGCTCCCAGCGTGCACTTCAGGTATTTCGTCTGCTCAACAGTGCAATTAGTTCATCCTATTCTTAGAAACTGTTGTGCTCCTTTGGGTCCCAACTGTTTTCTTTCTTGTCCTCCAACTGCCACCAGGCCAGCTCTCTGCACGTGGCCTTGACACTTTCTGTCTATTTGCTGATAAGGGGGTGAGAACTCTTTAAGTAATGAGGGAAGGGTCTTGGTGACAGAAAACAAAACCTACCTCATCTTGTAGTGTCTCTGTTGAGGAAAGGGCATATCCCCTGCCAGATGCTTGCCAATCCCCCCTGCCTACGTGCCACCCCACAAGAATTCTTGCATGCTGACACAATACACACCGGGTCTGGCAGATTTACCATAAGTTCTCCACAGCAAAATTTTAGTTGCAGACTTTTCACCAGATTGGCTATCAGGCAATTTTTCTATAGAAGACAAAATAACTAGTGGGCAGTGTGGTTTCTATTGCCGATGGCTGCATGCTACACTAGAAAGTGATGAGTTACCAGTGAGCAAGTCCTTCAGAGAGCACAGTTATTGCTCACATCCATGGAAGCCAAAAGTTTACCAAAAAGTGGCAAAATATGGTAGAGGTGGCTAATAATTCACAAGTGCCTTCAAGAGCATTCATCATTAATCCTTTCATTTACATCCTCATGTTGTGGCAGGCCGAAAAAATGGCATTCCTGGTCCCTAGAAAGTCCAAGTTCCTTCTTTAAAGAAAAGGTCTTTGCAGACATGATCAAGTTAAGTATCTTACAATGGGGACATAATCCTGGATTATCAGGATGGAGTCCAGTGCAATCACATGTATCTTTATAAGACGGAGATAAAAGTACATTTTACACATACAGAGCACAAGCCAACATGAACACGGAGCAGAGAGAGAGATTTAAAGTTGCTACTTGTAGGGATTGGAGTGGTGCAGCCAGGAGCTAATGAATGCCAGCAGCCTCTGGCTTGACCCTGGCAACATGTTCATTTCATACAATTGAAACTGACTTCCGACTCCAACACTGTAAGAAAATAAATTTCTCTTGTATTTCACCAGCAAGTGTGTGGAAGCTACAGTGAACTCACATGTGTTATTGCTTTGTAGGGAAAGCACCAGGAGTACGGAGTGAATTGGAGGTGAGGTGGTGGGTGGCTTTGGGTCCTTATTGTGGTGAGAGATGGAGCTGCAGTGGGCCTTTGTGCATGGAGTCTGGACCTGTTGTGGTTTGCGATTCCCACTGGTACCAAGGGACAAGGTGTAGGTTGAGCAGGTTGAGCAATACACTTTAGCTAAAAAGAACACCTTTTATCTTTCTAGTCCCCTCTGGCACACTAGATGGGTCTTCAGCATGTCTCTTACCTGTAACCCAGCTTCCTATCCTCTCTGGAATGTCCCAGGAGACATATGACCAAAGGCTAGTCCCCACAGTGGATTCTCCTGTTATCACCCATACCCCTGCTATATGTCATGAACGCTTAGGAATCAGGTTGCTACTTCCTCATCTCATTGTGACCATTCCTTGTCAAGGTATATAAAGGTCATCATAACTGCATTAAAGTTGGACCTGGCCATGCTTCCCAGAATCCCCATTCTGTGGGCTGGCCTCACAGACCGCTATCAATCTCTTCTGTCTAATTTCTTCTTCTTTCCCACATGACTCCTAACAAATGGCGCCCAACTTGGGGCCTAACAAATGACACCCTATGTGGAGCTTAACAACAATACACCTAAAACTTGCTTTGATGTGGGGCCAAAGGGAAAGGAGGAGGGACTGGACTTGAAAGCTCTCAGTGGTTCAACATCAAAACACACTTAGACACATCACTGCAATGCACTATTGTGAGGATTGAAGTAAAACAAGTGAAGCCTTTAGCACAGGCTCAGCACAAAGTTAGTTTCTAGGAAGTAATGGCTGTTCTCATTTTTCCCATTTTAAAAATCACTTCCTTTTTCAGTGTCCTAAGTCAGTATTGAAATCAGATGAAAAGAAAATAAAAAAACTTTTTAACTTGAACTTGAAACACCTATGCCTGCTTCTCTCTAGGAAGCAGGCTCTAAACAGTTAATTAGCATTTTTACTGTTTACCTACTATTGGTATGCAAAAATTAACTACCAACTTTTTTCAGCTTTTTTCTCCTTTTTCAGACCTAAAAAAGAAAAACTTAGAAACACAGTTTAAACTTTAGACTAGTTTGCTTCAATTTACCCTCTTGTAACCTTCCTTGGGCTCTTTCCACCATCCCCAGCCTTCTCATCAAAATCCCAAGTCGAAGCAAGACTCTCTGAGTGCAGACTAATTTATTTCTAACAAAGTGATTTCCTAATTACTACAAAAGAAACATGTAAGTAAAATTCCTATTACTTTAACATTGCCCAAAACCTTTCTCAACATTGTCCAAAGTCCTTTCCCCAGATTGTCCAAAAACCCTCAGTCTCAGTCCTGATCATCTCACCAATGTCCAGTCAGTCAGAGTTCATCTCCAGATGCTCAAACACATCTTCCTTTGGCTGCGCCTTCTCTTCCATGCCGTCTTCTCCTTGTCGTCCTCCTCCACGTAGTAGAAGAAACTCCATAGTACCGGAACTAGCCAAGTTCACTTTCTTTATAGGCCTGACTTTTGCAAGGCCTCTCCTAGACTCAAGTTAAACTCAGCAAAAAAAACTTTAAATGGGGGTAGTCCCTATCCCCCCGATAATGGTATGACAGTCCTCGGGAGCTTGCTTCTGAGTTTTCTTCTTTTTTACTTCACCTCTTCCCCAGGGCGACTCTGTTAATCCCTGCACCTTTCCAGGTCACATGTGTATCTCTGCAGAGGGCCTCTCTCCAAGGCCCGGATTACTAAATCCACTTCCCTGCTTTCCACATCTCCATGACCTTGACTAGGCATCTCAAGCTCCATCAGTTTCCCAAACTGAAACCACTGTCTTCCCATACAAACATGGTTGCTCTCTCCAGTCTTCCTGAAGGGGTGGAACCACTGCCATCCTTCCTGTTGCTCAAGCCAGGAAGCTGGAAGTTTCCCTTAATTCCCCCAGACCACTCCAGTTTTCTCACCAGTTGGATTCTACTTCCTTTCCATTCCCGCAAGCTGTGCCTTTCGTTCCCTTTAATGCACCAGGCTCACCCTCCTGAGGCCCCAAGGTGGTCCAAGCAGCAGCCCCCAAGCTCCAGCATCAGCGGCGCCCCATCTGCATCTGGGTCTTTCTTGTTATGTTTGACGGTGTTTTATTTTATTAAATAGCGCTTTAAAAGCACATCACATAGACGTTGCCGTCATCAGTCAGCGTTTTCCAGTGTGTTCCCGGGTGAGCCCACGAGGCACGGTGAACCGTGCCCCAGGGCCGCTGTTTGGTGTTTCCTCTGACCCGCCTCACTCCAGCCGCCATTTTGCTGCTTTGTCTTCACAGCCTCGTCACTCTTTTGTGTTCATGGTCACTGTCTCTACGTGGTGTTTCTACTGCACATTCGCCCTTGCCCCTCCCCCCCCCGATAAATGTAAACCCCATGACGCCAGGGAGCATCCTTATTTCACCCATGACAGTCCCAAGCCCCCGGAGAGGCTTAATACCCAGTCAGACCTCAAGAAGTATTTGTTCAATGAACAGATAATTAAAAGAAAAAGCCAACCAAACGCACTAAAGCAAACGTGAAGCACCAGACACATTGCATCTTTTTGGACAGCAATGGAAAGGAAGATGAGTGGTGACCAGAACCCCGAAAAGAGAAAAAGCTCAGAGGTTCCGAGCTTGCATTGTGCATGGCATTGGAGCTCCAAGTTGGAGCTCCAAGCACCAGAGCTTCCAGGAGCCCAGGAACCTGAAGCCGGTGCCGATGATGGGACCCAGGTCGCTGTGCCCCTGGGGCACACACGCTAACATGTCCCTTCCCTTTCCACATGTGTGTGCTCAGGCTCAACGTGTCTCTCGCAAAGCTGCACCTAAAAGCGGGATGCATGGGGTCTGGCGGCCATGTATCCTCGTTTCTGCAGCGCTGGTCCATATCTCAGTTCCTGCATCAACCCCAGTGCCCTCTCTCTCCCACATCTTTCCAGTTCGTGCCAGTCTGTCTGGTGCTGCCTGGTGTCAGTAGACCCCAGAAAACTCAGCTGCCAGCCCTTTCCTGGAGGCGACCATCTTTTGTAAGCTTCCACAGCCACTTACGTTGATGGTGCTCTTTGAAATGGTTCCTTGGATATGGCTTAGAGACTCCGGTTAAGCTGAGAAAGGCAACACAAGAAGGTGTGTGACAGATGACAGATTGCTACTGCTGAGCTGGGCTTGTGTTCTGGGCAGACCTTGGTGCTGAGTGAAGGGATATCGTATGTCCCACCTGCACCCAGGGATGACGGTACACAAACACGAGCATTCATAGCAGCCCAGAGCAAATGTCTCCGTGCACCACACAACCCCCCTGCAGCTTGGGTGGACATGAAGTGTTTGACTTGCTGTTTCCACTCGAATCAGGCAGCTCATTGTAAAGGTTGGAATGTGCTGGGACTCTTTTCTGGGGCGACTTCGGGCCATTTCCACAACTAAAGGGACAGGTACCAGGCAGTGGTCTTGATGCTCATCAACACTGAAATGGGCATTGTCTTGGGTGCAAAGGTGAGCAGAATGTGGGGCCAGGAAGTCCTTCCATGATGGATTCCTTCCTGTCCCAAACCCCGGGCGCTGGAGACCCATAGACAGCCCCATGGATGACATGATCAGAAGGCAGGTTGAAATCTGATTGAGGATGACATTGGAAGGTGGAGGTAAATGGCTCACGTTGGCAAGGCCAAGACTGAGTCATCCCTCTGAGCCTGTTTTTCCCTTTACCTTCATGGAAATGGATTCATTGGTCATCCTACCGCCACAACTTGCCCAGACTGCCCCTTCCTGTTCTCCGGGTTGGGTGGGAATCTAGGTAGGACTGGTAGGAGACCAGGCCTCCTGTGGACAAGTCCCTGGGACCAGGAGATGGGGGGGTGTCTCTAGCTCCACCCCTGCTTGAGGATGTGGCAGAAAAACGGCCACACTTTGACCCAAGCCAGAAGAGCCCGGCTCTGGTCCATGAAGGAATCAGAGATATCTCCACAGAGGGTCCTTGACCCTCTAATAGACCATACAGTAAGCACCCAGGAAAATGGAACTCCCCACTAAGTGGCTGCAAGCCCATTTCCAGAGCCTTCCCAGAGAGATGCAAGCAGTTGACAAGAGCACCAGTATGAACGTATGGAAATAAAAAGAATGCGAAAGCATACCATGAATGATAGTATGCCACAAATGGGATAATTTAAATTAAATAGATTTTTACAGCAGCATTGTTCACTGTGAACAAAACCTGGAAACAACTTGAATGGCCACTCGCTGATGAGTGGGTGAACAAGATGTAGTCCAGCCGTACAGTGGGGCATTGTCCAGCCAACACAAGGAGTGATCCTGAGCCAGGATTTTGACCAAGTGGGATTTATCCCAAGAACTTATCAAGGTTGGTTAAATAGGTGAAAATCAAAATGCACTTAAAATTCTCTTAAAACATAGAGAAAAGTCCTTTGACAAAACCTGGCACTTATCCATGACTGAACATTTCAGCAAACTAAGATTAGGAGGAAGCTTCAAAAAAAAAAATCCAACAACAACTAACATTATACTTAATGACAAAGACCGAACATTTCTGTTTAAGACTGTGGACACGCTCACTAAACTCTTAGGACTTACAAAAGAGCTCAGCAAAGATCAAGGATGGGAACTCAGGACAAAAATGTCGCTTGGGGGGAGGTCAAAGGATGTAGGAAGTCACTGGGTATGAGTGATCTCATTGCAGTGAAAGAAAAGTTCTAAAACTACTAAAAATCATTGAACGGTTCACTTAAAGTGGCTGAACTATAGCGTGTATAGACCACATCTCCATTAAAACAAACAAGCAAACAAACCCTAAAACCATGCCCTCAGTTAAGTCCTGGGGATGTGGTAAAGCTGAGGAAGAGAGGCTTGCTCTCAGGCGGTTCACAAGTCAGTCTCCAATTCCAAAGCTAATGTCCATTTCTTGCCCAATGTTAATTGTTCATAATAAGTTGGATTTTTTCCTGATTTGCAAAATAAGCTGGGGACAACTTCTGACTGCTGACACCTTTACTCTTTAAAAGTTCCACCGCCTTCTCACCTTTGCTTGATTAAAACCACACAAACCCTGTCCCTGCCAACAAGCAGACAGAACTTCTTCCCTGAGGTGTACATGGCAGCGCATGCGCATGACCCCAGGCCTGCAGCAGGATTTCTTGACATCTTGCCTTTGACTTTTGTTTTCGATTTTCAGGGTAGGGAGAGTCCAGGCGGGGGAGTTGTGTGTGATGAGCCTCAGTCTACTGCCCTCCAGAATGTTTATTTCTTCCCATCATCCAGACAGCCGGAGCAATCTATGGCATGATTGTTTTCTGCCACCGAGCTATCTGCAGCACAGTAACGCAGACCTTCCAAATGCTTAATGTGCCATTAGCTCGGCAGTTCGTAGGGATTCGTGGATGTGGGAGAGGGTTGGGAGACGCTATCTTTTAAACAGAGACAAATCACAACATCTGCAGCCTCCACCAGGAGACTCTGCTTTCCTTTCTTCTACAAGAGCTTGAAAGTAGCTGCAGAGAGAGCAGTTGAGAGCTTCGAGTTGGACTGAACCAAAGTACTGCAAAAAGGGGGATCAAGGACTCAGAGGAAATGCTCTCCTCCACGGGCACAATGGCCGCTTCCGGCTGGCATTGAGGGGCGGGGGGGGGCATTAGGGGAGATGCCAATTTGTTGTCAGTGTGGGGGGAGAGGGAGCATTTGCTTTAAGGCAGAAATGCTTTTGTACGAATAACAGGATCCCATTGGTAGGAAGGAAAATGTCCATGAGAGAAAAATTAGTCCGAATCCCAAAAAGGGAACATTTAGAATTCTTTTCTGAGGAATTTGCTTGTGTTTTCACAGAGCAGTGCTGTACGGCAGGGCGCTCACTGCCTCCCCCCCCACTCCACACATCTGAATGAACTGAATTAAATCATAGTAAATTCTGCCTTGGTCAGCCAGCCGCATCGCAAGGCTTCATGCGCATGCGCGACTGGCGTTGCCATGGCGGATGGTGTAGACGGAGGACGCCCTCCTCGCAGGAAGCTCTTTCCAACAGCACCGGCACCGTTTAATCTAGGACAATAGGAAAAGATATTCCCTTTGTTCTACGAGCAGGGAAACACCATGTGCTGAAGAAAGATGATTTCATGAGGTTAAACGGGCCAGTAGGCACGGTCCGTAGGCACGCAGCTCCTGGCACATGTCCAGACCAGGCCCTCGGCCTCAGGCGCATCCAGTTCTCAAAATTGGCAACACTTCAGGACCACCGACGGCACTCCAGGTCTTTTAACAAATTTCACTCTGAAATAATTTTAGTTTTATGGAAACATGGTAATAACTCTACAGCGTTCTTAAGGCTATCCCACAAGCAGTCGCCCATATTAACTGACATTTCACATTGAAAGGATGATCTCGCTCCCAAATTCCTTCCTGTTGGTACCAACACCCTTAACCTTCCCCCTGAGTCACTGACTCAGTCAACATCAAAGTAACTCTCCCCCTTAGGCCACCTGAAACTGATCACCATCAGGAAAACCATCAGCTACCGGACAAAACTCACCAACCCACCTTATCAAACCCCCACTCCGAACCAGATAGAAAGGATTCAGCCAGGCGAGGCTCTTCCAGCTCCTGCTCTGAGCTGTGTGAGTTGCCAGCTCAGGCTTCTTTCCCCAACAAAGAGCCTGTTTCTCTAGGAATCTCTGGTGTCTTCATTTATTCCTTCATCTCCAATGCTCTGCCTTTGCCGAAACCTAACACACAACAGTAGGCATCTTTGTCTCAACCAATAAGCCAGCAACAGCCTAGTGCTATTACAAAGGTCCACAGTTCAGTCAGATTCCCTTTGTTCTTACCTAGTGTCTGTTTTTCCGTGACGGGGGGTCCCCTCCCTGATGACCGCCCCAGGTGTGGCCCTCCCAGTTGCCCACCCCAGGCCCTTCTGCAGTCCTGCGGTTTCTTGGGGTTTCCTTGTTTTGGGCGCCCTTGGCAGCTCTGAGGAGAACTGGCCAGGAATTCTGTAGAATGACACTCAATGGCTATGCCTGATGTTTTTCTCCGAGGGTGTGGGTTTGGGGAGGAAGTTCATAGCTAAATCTCCATTTTCATCACCTTCTATCAGGGTAGGTACAGTCTATCGATGTGACTCCTAACGGCTGATGTTGAACCAGTGAGGGGGGTTGTTGGGTTGTCTGTTGTCGAGTTGCCTTCCTATGTTGTGCTCCTCGGAAGGAAGTCTCCATGCCTGGCTCACAATTAAGGGGTGGGGAGTGACACTCCATTTCCTGGGGGGGTGTGTGCACATAAATTATTCAGATTTCTTTCACATGGGAGATTTGGTTTTCTTTCCCATTTATTTAAGCATTTGATTATATGGCATAGACTCACATGCGTTTGTTTTGTAGTTTGGATTTTCAGCTGGGAAGCGCATTATTTCGTTGCTCAAACCATTCCCTCTGGCTGTTGGGAGCTCCTGTGCTTGTTGCGAGCTCCCCTTTAGCCCAGCACTGTTGAGGTAGGTAGGGTTTTTTTTTTTTTTTTTTTTTTTTTTTTTGGTCGAGCACTTCCTTGCTGTACTACAGGAGGCTCTGGGGTCATCTTGTACACATCCTAACTCACTCCTGGAAGCACCTCGTTCCCCTAAGAACCTTGTTTCCTTTTACTAGAGAAGAGTTTTAGAGACTAAGAACCTTTTTCACCAAGATGGCGCCAAAAGGCAAGAGGAAGCCCCTGCCCTTCCCAAAGCTGAGCAGCGCTGAAAGGTGCCCCTGACAGGCCCAAGGAAGAGAAGGTCCTCACCAGATGCTCAAATGCTGGCATTACCACCATCACCACCACTGCCTTTGTGATAATTACTTGTGTTACTATTTTCCCTACTGGAATGAAAGCTGTGAGAGTGAGGATGTTGTCTGTTTCTCGCCAGGTAGCACTGTGCCAGGTGCATGGCGGGCACTTGTGGGTCTGTGCTAGATGAGTTCATGAATTCCAGGGCTACTCTGTGCCTGGGTGAAGTTGTGGACTGGCCTCACACCCTTGGCTGCCCCCTGCCTCCTGGCGCTTGTAAACCTGGTTCTTTCTTTTTTTTCCCCCAGAACTTTTTATGTATGTTTGTGTATGTAGGCGTGTATGTATCTATTTATTTTGTAATTTTCATACAATTTTGGTCACGTTTTTATGGTTGTCATTCCCCTTAGGTATGACCTTCCTTTCCATATTGTCCCCCTACCCCCCCCACCTTATCCCCTGTCCCCCTTCCCCACTCCGGTCACTCCAGCTCTCTCACTCACTGCAAGCCGTTGGTCCATGCTTGGCCCACTGGTCTTTTTTTTTCTGGAACTCTGTCCTTTCTCCCGGGTGTGGACTTGCCCTCCTGGATGGCACAGACCAGGCTGCTTGGGTCTCCAGGAGCAACTGAGGCAGATAGTCAGGTTGAGCATGTTAGGAACTTGTTGTAGGGCAGATGCGTGGTGGCTTCTCCAGGATCCTTTCTGGTGTCTGCCACGTGGTGCTGGTTCTGTGTCATGTAGTTCTGATATATGGGTTTGGGAGCCCAACTCCCAGCTGATGGTGGTGGAGGCGTTCCCTGCTGGGGACAAACTTCCCCAGGTGGTGGCTCCAGCTCCACTCCTCTCTCATGTCAGCAGCTCTCTCATGGGGCTGTAGCCACAGCTCTGTGGCTTTCTCCCCCCATTGATTGGTAGAGGGAGTCTCATTCATGTTGCACATAAGTGTGGACCAGGGGTTTGGTTCCCCGGCCCTGGAGACAATGCAGGTAGGATCTGTGACTGGTCACCTCAGTCGCTGGTCTCACCTTCCTGTTGTGTGGTTCCCAACACGCTGCTTGTCCCACCCAGGTGATGAGTGTATCCAGGGCTGTTGTTACTTCCTTTCCTCTGCATTGTATCTGCGCTGGAGAGACTGGTTTTTTCATTCCTAGTGCAAATCTGATGGAGGTAGGAGTAAACCAGAGGGGGGACCCCTCCTAGAGCCCACACCCCAGTAGAGGTACCCAGGCTTCACACCCTGCCCACGTGGAGTCAGAGGCTGGCTCCCCCAGCCTGAGACCCCTGAACCAGAGAGCCTGGGACCCTGTGACCCCCGTGGTGTAGGACTCACCTTACCCTCCACCCCCCGCTGTGGCCTAGGCTGCTGGTGGGGGTGCGCTGAAGGTCCTCTCCAAGGGCTCAAGCTGTCCAAAAGTGGCTTTTTCTTTTCCTTATGGTGCTATCGGCCTTCCAATACTTTTGGTGCTTGTGACCCAGAATACTTTGTGGCATTTACAGGGCATTTGAGGGGCCTGTAGAGAAACTGGCCAGTGGCGCTTTATGTTGAGGCAGTCCCGGGGAAGGGCGAGCGGGCACTTGCTTTATCTGTAGTCCTCATTTGACCAGGACTCTTGCCATCCTTTCGCATGCACCTGGCTGCCACGGGTCTTGAGGGGAGTGAACCATTAAGGCTACCCTTTCTTGAGAGCGGAGACTGACAGCTTGTCTTTGTGCGCGTGGTGGGCCACGCAAGTTAGCTTCGGGAGACCTCGGTGCCCTCCGTTCTGGCCATGTGCGGGTGGATGCAGCGTCGAGCCGCTTCTTCCAGCAGCTCTGGGGACTCGCCGAGCCTCGCTGTCCACCTGCCAGAGCCCTAGGCCTGCTGGCCCTGCCTTGCACTCCTCAGGACAGCACTCCCAGAGGGTCAGGTGTGCTTCCTTGCCAGGCCCAGAGGCACTGACTGATTGTGCTTTCTTAAGAGCTCCAAGGGGCCACGCACATTCCCCAGGACGACCTGTAGCCAGGCGAGTGTGCTGCTCCAGCGAGGCTGCTGGGTGGGAAAGCAGTTGCCAAAGATGTTCAAAAATGGACTTTTTCTTTCCTTCTACACACATCTCCCAGCAGGTCTGTCCCTCTTCATTACCGCTTCGTCTGAAGTCATTTACCAGCGCCCCTCCCTGTAGCTCGCTGCCATCTGGGCTATTAGCACTTACTCCAGAAGATCAGCCATCGATTAGTGTGCAGAGAGGATTTATAAATATGTAAGACCTGCGTTCCCTGGCTTAAATGGGTGACATTTCGTTCCTGTGCCTCTTCCTCTGCGCTCCCAGAAACAGCCTCATTTCTGGAAATAAAGCAAGAGAGTGCAGAACTCCGCGAACAAATAAAAGCTTTCTCTGGTGGTTTTCGAGGATGACTGTGGGAGGAAAAGCAGATTTCCCGGTAGATGCATTTGTGGGAGATGCTGCTGTGCTGCCTTGGATAGGAGGCCTGAGGCCGAGCGTGGGATACGGCTGTGCTGTGGGGCTGTGGGAGCACGCACTCCCTGCGGAGTGACTTTGCACTGGAAGGCTGCGAGCCGCCATGGAGCCTCGGAGAAGTAACTGTGATGGCACAGGCCGGACCTCGTCTCATTCACACCAAGGACAGCGAGTCGCTCCCCTCTCTCGACATCCTACTGACCGTCCCGGACAAGCTGCCCATCAGGGCAAGTGGCTGGCTCGGACGGCGCTCCTGTGGGAGTCCCCAGCTGCGGCCGAGTCAGCCAAATCCTTCCCTCAGCATTTGGGAACTTTCAAAGAGGAGGAAATCAAAGCCCCTTGATTCAGCTTGGGTATCTGCTGCCGGTCACCACAAACCCAAATATGCAGTTTGTAGCATCGTCAGCTTGAGGTCCTTGGATTCTCTGGCAGATGCAGACGGTGCTCCCCACGTTTCCGGGGTGGCCTGGCCCGGGAGCGCGAGGAATTCAGACCATGTCACAGGCCAGTCACTGTCCCACGCACTTTCAGCCCCAGGAATGGTCTTGGGGGCTTGCCGCTTCGGAGCACATCTTGGCAGCGGCGCAGCCGTGGACTCGCCCCTGTCTCATGGGCAGAGGTCATCAGAGGACGTTCGAGAAGGTCAGGGCTGATGCTCAGAGCGGGGTGAGCAGCAGGCGCGGGGCTCGCACTGTCATGCAGTGTCTCTCCCCTCTGCTTGCACCCAGGCGCCCGGTCCGGCGGGGGGTGGGGGGCCTGGGGAGGAGGCCCCAGCAGCACGTGGACATCTCAGGACCTTGGGGGTCAAATTTCTTTTTGCTCTGAGGAGCCCGACGTCCTTCCAGCGCGCGTGCAGGCCGGCGCATTGCCCAGGCCGGGACCACGCAGAGGCGGCAGAAGCGCAGCGGCAAGCCAGGCCGCTCCGGACGTGTCCATCTCAGGGGAACTTCCTTGCCCTGCAGCAACCTCCCGGCAGCCCGGGTTGACAGCGCAGCGGGGCCGCCCTGGGGAAGAGGCGGCATCTTCGTTCTGCTGCCGGGGTTTCGCGGCACGTGCGTGGCGGCAACGTGGCTGGCCCAGCGCGCAGACTGTCCTGGAAGAAGCCGGGGCGGACCCAGAGTCTTCTCCGTGCTCCCCTTGAAAGGCATGGCGGTGAATTATAAGAGACCCCCGCAGGGCTGAAACCGTGGGTGAAGAAGACAGCTTGGAGCAACTAAGGGTGACTTTCATAGAAGGGGGAAGGTGGAGACAGGCTGGCAGAAGTGGCCTGGTGGCACGCAGAGGGTGGCATCGGCCTTGGCGCTGGACTCTTTCTTCCTGGTTAGCGCAGCGAGGGGCGCCCGCGCCGGCGTCGGATGGGCTCTGTTTTGCCACAGGAGGAAGTACCGTAAACACTCTTTAGGTTTCCGCTGAGGAGACTATTTTGTTGTTGTTGTTTCGTCTTCTTTCTGGAAAGTCTCCACGCCGCACCATTTGGCTATCCGCAGCGTTTGCAGGGCTCGCAAGCACCGTCTGTTAGAACCCGAGACACACATGCCGTTGCGAGCGGGAGTCTCAACCAGCGTTGCAGCTGTCCGTGCGGGAAACCCACAGAACCACACCTTCCTCCGTGGGACCGACAGACTGAGGCGGCTCCTGCAGCTTGTCGGCTTTTGCACGCATCAATTAAAGCTTCTCTGGCGGCAGTGAGAGGCGCCTCTCAGGAGAGAACCTACCTCGAAGACAGCAAGCGGCTCCTTCTTAGAGCTGCTGGCTGCAAATTCAGCAGAGGCCCAAGGCTGCTTCCAGGGGCCAGAAGGGGGGGGTCCCTCGGCCAGGGGTGTCCAATAGATGCAGCGCGGCTCTCTCTGTCCACCTCCCCATCCTGCGCAGGGCTCCCTTGGGGCTGCTGACCTGGGGCGACCTTCTCCCCAGCTGGCCTCCCCGTTGCACCCTTACCTTTCATGCACGCGATCCTTGAAACCTTCTGAGACGCAGGGCAAGGCCCACCCCCTACTCCGGATGACCTCTGACGCTCAAGGGTGACTTACCTGTGTCACAGGGGGCATGGCTGGCATGGAGCCCAGAGTGTAGGCTCATGCCCTGCGCGGCCCTCAGAGGTGGAGAGGACGTACTCCTTCGTGCCACTGGTCCCGGGTCTGGCTCGGAGCGCTGTCGCCAGCGTGGACACGAGGGCCCTGGGCAGCACACACACAGGCGATGGGACGGCCTGTTCCGTGCCCGGTCCTCACCAGCTGGGACCGAGGGCGGAAGTAAGCAAGGAAACTGCCCCCTGGCTCGGCCGTCGAACCAGAGGGCTGTGTTAGGAATCAGTGAGCAAGCAGTCGTGATTACAAGCCGCGATGAGTTCTTGGAGGGAAGTGGATTTGCACACGGTAGACAATTGCGAGTGGGGAATCCGGAAATCTGGGTGCGCTCACCTCGCAGAAGAGATGGCATAGAAGCTGGGACATGAGGGATAAGAAGGAGGGAGTGGAGGGTTAATGGATCTTCAAGGCTTTTCATGCCCTTCCGCCATCAGCCTCTATGAGGTGCATACCTGGCCCAGGGGGTGTGTGCATGCGAGGGGGTTCCCCTGGGCCTGGCAGGAGGGGATAAAAGGGCCGTGTCACCTTCGGGGGAGGGGAGGAGAGCGTAAGAGAATGCCAGGGAGAGCCCAGAGGAAGAGCCTTCCAGACCTCTGCCTGCCTGCCTGCTGGCCATACCAGGGGCCAAGCCTCCCTGCCTGGTTCCCTGGGAGCATGAGAGCTGTGAATGCAAGAGGCGCTCCAGGACTCTCATTAGCCCCCACTTAACCCATAGAGAACCGGGCCTGCGTGTGGGCTCGCGCTGCAGCAGCCACGCACGATGCCGTGGAAAAGCACCCTGGGCAGGGGACAGGCAGGCCTGTGCCCCACCACCTCGCCCAGAGTGCTCCTGTGGAAGCACAGCCCGGGCTGTCAGGACATGCGCCGACTTTCGGGGAGTGGCTTGAGCCCGTGATGCAGGCCTCACAGTTGAGCGCGGCGGGCACGGATGCGGTGGGGTCACAGCAGGGCCTCCTTGCTGCCGCGTGCAGTGTCCTGTGGTCTAGGAGGCTCCACGCAAAAGAGGCCATGGGCATCAACATGGCGGCAGCCTCCCTTGACCAGGAGAGGACTGGTCGCACTTGGGGCCTCTCAGGGCCTTCCTGGCCTCCGGGATTCCCCAGGGAGCCAGAATCACCTCGTCAGCACAGTTGGCAGCAGAGATCAACAACCGCAGAGCGTCCAGGCATTTCACGTTGGGAAAGTAGAAGGAAAAGAATTCAAACAATTCATGCCTCCAGTGCGCCGAGGCCCAGATGGTGCACTTGGAAGCCATCCAGTGGCCAGCACTAAAAGGCGGGATCCGGGAGACATGGCGGTAACAGCAGTGTCGGCTGACATATTCTAAAGAGTGGCCAGCACAGCGCTCAGTGCTTCATGATCTGGCTCACCAAGCCTCAAAGGCACCCCCCCGGTGGTGGCTGCTGTGCTGTCACCCCCACTGTATCGGGCGAAAACTGAAACCCGGAGGTTGACTCCCATGCGCATGTGCAAGACCAAAGAGCTGGGCAGTAGGAACTGCCCTTTGCCCCCAACTCCATCTTGACCCCCAAGGCCCGTGTTCTTAACCACTGATGCTCAGGGCCACGTCCACTTCGTGTTCTGGAGACGAGGACTGGACTGTGCAAAGAGGTTTACTGTGTGAGCATAAAGCAGCCTGTGACATCATAGCTATGACCCGCTTAGCACCCCGCAGACAAGCCTCTCCTATTAATCGTCCAAAGGGCAAGAAGAAATATACCGATGCTAACACTGGTGACTGTATGGCGGAAATGCCATGGTCTCTTCCTGCAGTTTTCCATAGCGGGCACCTGTTGTTCATCAAGGAGAAATGCCTTGTGTGTGCTGGCTGGTGTCCTTCTCCGCACAAGTGCCCTCTGTCCATTGGCATTGAGCCTCGCTGGTTTGGAGGAGGCACGATGGCCAAGGAAGAGAAGGGAATGAAGTGCTTTGGTGGCTGGTTTTGCAGAGCTGGGTGGGAAAAACGATCACTTCTTCATGGCCTTTTTAAAAAATAAAGGTTATTTTTATCTTTTCTTACATCATTGTAACGCCCCATAGTTCTCTCAGCACCGTATCACCAGTGAATCATCCATCACTGGTTTCCCTTGTATTCATCCCTCCGCTGTTTCACTTCCATGCTCAGCGTGCTAGTTTGGACCTTTTCTTGTCCTTTTGTTTGATTTCTCTATATTCCACGTGTGAGCGAGACCACTGGCATGGATCTTTTTCCTTCTGACTAATTTCATCAGCACTAACTCTTACAGCTCCATCGCTGCAAATGACATGAGCTTGCCTTTTTGACCACTGAATAATATTCCACTGTGCAAGTGCACCACAGCTTTTTGATTCATCCATCTCCTATGAGTTTTCTAAGAAAAGGTTGAGTGACAAAGGATATGACCAGTTGTGCATTTGCCAATATACAATGAGGTAAATACTGTTGGCGTTACCTTGCCTCTACTTCTTTCTCCAGTCAGCTTGAGGAAAGGAGTCTGTAGGTTAGGTTGTGGCATCATTTTGGATGGCAGGCCAAGTCACGTGACTGCACACCTCAGCGGAAAAGAAGGTTCCCTTTGACGGGCGATGGGATACACAACAAGTGACAGGTGGACAGCTCTGTGGCCCTTTGGATGTTTCTTACTGGAGCCCCAGTGCTCCTCTGAGAGCCTTTTAGGCATCACTTGTTGGGTGTTGATGGTCACCTAGGGGAGCAGGGATGAGGCTCATCATGACATCAGTGACCATGTTCACTGATTAATTATTTGCCTTTCATGTTTGATTAATGGTGACTCTAGAAAATCAACTGCACAGCTCCCTCCCCCCCGCCTATAAATCCTGAAGGATGTTGAGATGGTCTTCAGTAATAGAATGTGTGTGCGTGTACCTGGAGGCCTTTTCATGTCTTGGTTAAGCACTTTGCCCTTTGCACAATGGGGTTTCCACTGAGATTGACCAGTGTGACTTGGCAGGGTGCATGGGCCTGGATCATCAGGGCCATTTCCATGTAGTGCAGGAGGCTGGGGCTAAAGGCGGCTGAGTCATCTAGGACCTGGCTGTCAGGACACGGCTTGCCTGGGAGCCGGGTTCTCGTATTCAAAATCGTTTTGCTTGAAGGACTGTCTCGTGCGCCAAAGCTGTCTCTGTGAAATGGATCTTCTTGATGATGGCGAAGTAGCTTTTCCTCATTTCGAGGTGCGGGTGACGGAGGGGCCTGTCAGCCGGGACACTGGTGTCTGGAGACAGAGGCGTCTTTGGGTCACTCGACTAATGAGGTCCTTGCTTTGGGCTCTGCGGCCAGGCCTGGTGTGGGCAGCTGGTGGCCACGTGCGCGAACACTGCTGCGCAGACTTGGGGGACACATGCGGGGCGTCTGCAGGAGAAGGCTGCCCAGTTTTTCTGAGCTCAGGCTGAGATGTGGCTTTCCATGTGTTTGCCATGGCCCTGAGCTTTCTACAGCCATGTGACTGGTCATCTGCATGGCCTGCACGAGCCGCCTGCGGTAGTCCTCCCTGGGGACAGCACAGTCGGAGAGGGCTGGGCTTGCTCCAGAGAGAACACACAGGGGCCCTCGTGGAGCTGACACACAGCCCCCCAAACTTCCATTCTAGGCGCTTATGCTGTGTCTGAGCGGGGAGATGAGCATAAGCATGCGCACTTGAAGCGTAAGATTATACCCAGTGAGATGCCCCAGGAGCCTTTGCAGTGTCCACACTTGCACTCAGTGTTTGTCTTTCTGGGGGCATGTTTTCAGTGGTAGGGGTGGGTAGCAGGCGGGCACCTTCTGCTTTTGCCCTCTGGCTCCTCTAAGGTGAGCTGATGCCCCCTGCCCTGGCCACCCCCACAGGCTCTTGCCCGGGTCACCACCCTCCGGCCCCCCAGCAGGCCCAGGGCGTGGCGGGGACCCGGTGCTTCCCTCTCATGCTCTGTCCATGTGTGATTCTGAGCACAGAGTGGAAGGGGCCTCAGGAGTGACCTTGACCTCAGGGAAACTGCCCGTATTCTCCCTCAGCTGCGGGGTCGCCACATTCTCCCCTTTTATATTTCTTTTACTATTCCTAGGCCCACACCTTCCTGGTAAATCCAGAACCTTCCGGTGATCGGTGAGGTAATCGTATTCTTCATACCTTTCACCTGAGGCAAATCTCTCCTCAGCTTCTTCCTCTCTGACTGGGCTTCTGCTGTTTTGCTCCATTTAAGTCTGACCCTCAGCGCTGAGTTTTGTCAGCAGACATTTGCTACGAGGGATTTCAAGGCCGTGGTTGGCGGAGAAGAGAACACGCGAAGGGGCCGTGGATGCTGCCTGAGTCAGGACTGGCATATTTTTCCCTCTAATTTTAGAGCTGCTTCAAGACTGACAGCCAATATTCTCTGCTCCTCAGTCCCGCTGGCATCGGGCTGGAGGCTGTGCACTGCGCTGTCCGGGCTGGGACTCAGGGCCCGGGCTTCATGCCCGAAGCGCTCCTTGTGCGCTCAGAGCACAGCGGCGTCTGTGCACAGGCCCCGTCTCCCGGGTGACTGGACGGGGCAGCTGCACGCTGCGTGGGGACTTCGGAAGGAAGAGAGAAACTCATGCTTGTTGCCTGGTTTTACACAAAATCTCCTTGGAAGTGAGGATTTTGTCATGCGATGCCTTACCTTGGAAGGCAGGTTCGCAGTCAGGGGACATGGCTCCACAGGGCTCTGGAATGCCTGTGAGGCAAGATGCCTAGTAGACCATGCAGGCACCAAGACATTTCCTGGCTCTCATACAGCCGGGTGCTGGGGGGGGGGGCTGGAAATGCAGCGAGCAGCAAACATCCTCCAGCGTGATCCCCTTTTGGGGTGCACAGGCACTTTACCCTCCCCCAGAGAGGGTCGGGAAGGCTTGCAAGGTCACACGCAAGTCTGAAGTAGGGCTAGTGTGGAGCGCAGGCCCCTGGCAGCCAGGAAGCTGTCTTTCATGTCTTAGCTGTGCGACAGCCACAGCTGCGTGAGTCCCCCCAGGCACTTGAGCAAAAGCCGCAGCTCCCATCCGGGCATCCTGAAAAGCCAGGTTTCAGGCTGCGTGGCTTGGCAGCTCGGGGTGTCTGATTGAACATCTGCCGGTCCGTGTGTCCTGAGAAAGGATCTGGCTCGTCACATCAGGCACTGAGCTGAGAACCGCAGGGACCATGAAGCTGGCACAGCAGTACGGCGTGCTCTTTTCAGAGATGCGAACGCCAGTCACCCTGACAGGCAGGAGACACTGTTCATTGTTGATTAATTATTAGTTGTCAGCTCTGAGACTTTGTGGAACTAAGGTTCAGGCAGGTCACAGACTTCCTCCTTTACGGAGATGGCAGCTATGTTATGTTGCGGAAATGGAGCCCCCCACGTCAAGTCTGCCGAGAGCCTTTCACGCTGGTCTCTCCTGGAGGCAGCGGCCTGGACGTGGACACCCCACGCTGCCCCCCCCCCGGCCGCCTCCATTCCCTCAGACTTGCCTCCACGCATTATGGCGGGGTGGAGATAGGAGGTCGTTGTTGGCCATACACCTCTGAAGCATTTGCCCGGCTATTTGTCTTCTAAAGCAAAAAGACTCCTGAAGACTTGGAGACACACGGACTAATCACAGATGTGGGCATTTGGAGGTGATTCTTTCCTGTTGGCCTCTTCTCTTTGCTAATTTCCAGGGCGGCAGAGAGAAACATTGCTGTTTCTTGGCTGTCATGTGGTCGTTGGTGATGGCTACCCCAGGCTGGTGGGCTGGAGCGGGTCTACATGGTAGCAGTCTTCATACTTCTAAGGTAGAGGACTCATAATGCTTTCCTCTGGAAAGCAGAAAATTCTAGAACCTTGACACTCCAAGTATGATCTGGGCATCATAGAATCAGCCTCACCTGGGAGCTTGTTAGAAATGCAAAATCTCAGGCCCCCACCTGGGACCACTGATAGCCTGGATCGTGTCACTGGAACAAACCCAGGCAGCCCTGAGCCTCCCGTCCAGATGGAAGATGGGGCCCTGGCTCTTTGATAATTCCTGACCTTGGAGAGACAAGATGCCACCTTGATCGGCTGGAGCCCTTTAGCTTATGGCCACCGGGACATGCACCAGCTCACAGATGTGTGCTTCTGGGGGAGGGACTGCACCAAGTCCTACGGTCTGTGGCCTCTGCTCACAGAGAACATACTGCCCCCCCACCCCCCCAGCCCCGGGCCTGCTGTCACCTGACAGAGCTTGCTGCCTTGATTATACCAGTAGATCTGTCTTTCTGTCTCCTGCTTCACATCTGCTTGCCCCTGTCACTCCCATTCACCCCTTGGGCCAGCCAGGGTCCCTCTTTGGAGGTGTGGTGATGTGTGTACCCCAGAAGCAGCCTTCCGCCACCTCCCCTCCCCTCCATCTCCTTCCCCTGAGTTCCATTTCATGTTAAGTATTTGCCTGGTTTACGACTCATAAAATGTTATTCCATTAAATCATGTTTTCATTTAAGTAAGATGGCTGTTGGGCGGAAGCTGTTTTATTGTGTTAGGAGCCAGGGAAATACAAAGAAAAATCCATCTTGAGGATGGAATCACAATGCATTTGAGCTCAGACTTCCTGACTTTTCTCTTAATGGGAGTCTCCGTCTCCAAGTCTAATACTGTTCTTGACGAATCTAAGCCAACTGCTTTCAAGGGGTTCCCTGGGCCCCATTGCCCATGTGCTCGTGGCAGCTGAAGCCTTGGCATCTGCTTCAAGCGCTCCTGGTCATGACTGGAGAGCAAACAAACCAACTCGATGTGTACTGTGGCCGCTGTTGTGGGAAGTCTGAAGTCATCACGATGTGTTTTCTGCCCCCTGAGAACTGTGGGTGACAGACATGGGAGATCTGTTATTCTACTGCATGTCCTGGTCCCTTGTCTCTGGTGGAGACTGCAGTGTCACTGGGGAGCACAGGAAGTCATTCATTCTGCCCTGGGAGGAGCAAGACGTCTGAGTGTAGCTGCGCAGGACACAAGCTGCAGAGATGTGCCAGATCGAGGGGAAACTGCACACACGATTGTCTGTTCATCAGGGTGGTTTCCTGGCAGGTGGCAGACTGTGCCTTGAGGAAGGGACACACTGACAATTTTCTCTGCAGTGCCCTGATTGGAAGGGTGCGGAGGGGAGGCAGCCTGGCACTGGCACTGTGTTGGGGCCCTGGCAGCTTTCTGGCCAGGCAAAGACGCTTCAGGCAGAGCAAGCGTGAGTTGGGACAGAGGTGGGAAGGGACAAGGGCATGCCCGGGAAATGAAGACTGGTTGGGTGTGGCTGACGTGGGGCGCTTGTGCTGCAGTGTGGTGGGCACTGGTCTGGAAGTGGACTTTGAAGTTAGGCTCAGAAGTGTCCGGAGTGTTAGGCTAAGAGTTTGGACTTGATCCCAAAGGTATTGTGAAGCCATGTAAGGCTCTGCATTCATTTCTTTAGAAATACGTTCACAGTAGCATTGTTTACGACTGTCATGGTATGGAAGCAGCCTCAATGTCCACTGGCAGCTGATTGAACCAAGAAGATGGGGAATATTCATTCACCCTGGAATATTATATAGTCAGAAACAGGGTGCGATCCAGCCATTTGCAATGAAATAGAGGGAATGTAAGGGGTGCGTGTAGCAAAGCAAGTCAGAACAACAAGGCTACTGGACATTGACACAGCAGACAATTCTCTGACACCTGCAAACTCCAGTGGACTTGAGCAAATGTCCTGAGTCTCTGAGGCTAAGAGGGAGGGGAGGGAAGGAGTCAGGGTAGGGGGAAGAGTATTTTATAACTTATCCCTTACTGGTCACAAAAAGTGCTTTCACAGTGCAAGACACATACTCCAGCCTTATGACTAATGGTGGCAGGCCAAAGCCATCGAGGGCAGAAGTGTCAAAGGCCTAGGGAGCCAGCCAGGTAGCAGGTGAGGGTAGTGAGTGAGGTGAGTCAAAGCCATCGAGGGCAGAAGTGTCAAAGGCCTAGGGAGCCAGCCAGGTAGCAGGTGAGGGTAGTGAGTGAGGTGAGTTTAAGACAGTGGAGGGTGGTCTGAAGGGCACAGGCCCTACTGAAGAGGGCAGCGTACACTGGTATTCTGCTGAGCTGATGGGGCTGGAACGGCTGCAAGCACAGTGGCCAAGGCTTCCGAGTTTTCCTGAGGAGTTAGAAACTTGCATAGCCATATACAAATCACCTCCACTCTAAGGACTGGCGAGTCATTTGGGTTCTAACAAGTACCTGCTGCTCCAGACAGTTGTGCAGCTCGCGGGGCCCAGTGCAAGCTCGGGTGATGAAGGCCTGGACAGCAAATCCTTCTAAAGACGGGACCTGAGATGACAACGAGAATCGAGTTGATCTTTCAGCTTCACCGCAGGTCAGACAAACATGAATGCCGACTCCGTTCCCTCATCCTGACAGGGAAAGAAATGGAGGCCGCAAGTGGCAGGCAACCTGTGGTCTTGGCGGTTATGGGAAAATGAGCTGTAGTGAAAGAAACGGCTAATCAGGAGGACTCACGCTAGTGCTTTTGTGGCCAGTGCTTGTCAGAATGTCTCCCTGCTGACCCTCGGGTTGGCTGAGGCAGGTCAACTAGCGCTTGAATTGGAGCTGGAGAGCAAAGAGACTTGAGGTGAAGGGCGTGCAGGGATCCTGTGGCTGCTCCAGTCTTAGCAGCACCTGTGACTGGAAGGCAGTTCAGTGCTACAGCTAATGACTTACAGAGGCCCTGGGTTCTGAGTAGACCTTGGACAGACCTACTATAGATCTTATCTACAGCGCTTATGTCACTTCAGCGCCAGTACAGGGACCAGACTCGGGTCACCCTTGGTTAGTACAACCTCACTGTCCCCGGCTGCAGGTGGGCATTCCTAAGTGCAGCTAATCCACCACTGACATCCAGGCTTCTGTAGCATTGCCTGTCTCGTGCCCTTTTCCTGAGTCCCCCTCCTTCACGTGATTTCCCTTTATGCCGCCATGTTCCCATCTGATGTACTGTTTGGTTTAGGGGTGTAGACATGACACCTGAATGAACTCTCTTATGGAGGAGTTTTGATTTGTCCCAAGTGAACTGGGTCCGATGCTGTGTACTGTAAGGTTTCATCAGAGAGAGATCTCATAGGTGCGTTTCACATGCTCCTTGGTGAGCTGTTGGTTGGCATTTTAAAAAGGCAGGGCCTTTTAAAAATTTTAAAATACCAACCAACAGCTCACCAAGGAGGCCTTTCTGGGCCTTTTTTAATCAAAATTGGGGTTTGGGGAAAGGCTTAGGCCAGATTGGCTTTGATTTTTGTCACCTGCAATCAAAAGAGTCCTGAGTAATGGAGAGGGCCAAGGATCTATTTTGTGGCCTCTGGAAAGTGCCGGGAGAATGAGCTGCCACAGAGAAGCTGAAGCGCCAAAGACACCTGCCAAGAACAGTCCCTGCCTGGAGGCCCTGGGAAGCATTTTCTTGATCATTTAATACAGGCCTAGGTGACTGGGAACTCTGACTTGGAAAGTTTTCACTCCTTGCCAGTCAAAATGATGAGCCGTATTTCCCAGTTTCCTCATGCAGAGGAGGCGTCATGGTGCTGGAACCCCAGCTCTGCCATCTGCTCATCACAAGGACCTTCGAAGTGGCTGCCTCTCCGATCTTTGGTTTCCTCATCTGTAGAATGAGGGATGACCGCGATGCAGTGGCAGGGAGGCAGCCAGCAGCGCCCACTCAGCTCTATAGAAACACAGGACTATTGCGTTTTCTTTCAAACAGTATGTCCCTGATGGATGCCGTAGGGCCGTGCCTGGTGAACTTGCAATTGTAGCCATTGGCTCTCTCCTTCCAGCTGGCTGGAGTGTAAGTTTTCTTCCCCTCTGCTCTGAGCCCCCAAACAGCACTTCTGACCAGGCGAGCTCTCTCTTCCCACCTGACAAAGAGCAAGATGTGTTCTCCCAAGCGGGGCCTGCTTGCAGTGACAGTCTGAGTGGTGAAGCTGTTGTGGATTCAGATCATCTGTCCTGGCTGGGTGGCCCAAAAGCTAGGTGCTACCTGGTCCCAAAGCAGGGTGCCCTCATGAAAGTGTCTGCCATCTTTCTCCTTCCCAGACATGAAGGATAAAAAGAGAATAAAACCACCAGGCACTTTTGTTTAACTATGTCATTGTAGTTTTATTACCTGCATGTATTTAGATATGAGAATCGAGAAGGCTGGGAAACATACCCTAAGGCTTCAGGGGTGGGAGCATGCTTGAGTGGGTGACGCGGTGTGTGGCTGTGGAGAATTATCTGCCAGGCTGCATATTCTGACAGAAGATGCTCTGCTTTTTATAGCCCTGCTCTGGGAAGGTGGGGGTGGAGAGGAGAGGGCTCTGGAAAATGTCTCACAGAGGATGCAGGGAACTCTATATTGCTTTCAAGAAGGTGTTTCCGACTCCTTGTTATTGAAACTCCCTGTCAGCCAGTATGTTGCATAAAATGAGGGAAAAGGAAACGAAGTCCGTTAATCTCCAAAGACAGACAGTTGTTATATGAAAGCCGAGTGGAGCTTCAACCTGCGGCTGTCACATTGTGAGGAGGACAAGGCCTTGGGAAGTGCACCTGGGGCTTCTCCCTGACAGGGGCCTGGCACCAGCCTGGCCTCAGTCGGATGTCATATCCATGAGCTGCAGCCCAACCCTTCAGTTCCAGTGGCTGAAGTAGATATTGATTAAAGAACCACGATAAACGAGAGCACTGAGGGGGAGGTCAACACTCTGGAGACCTCCGGAGGCAGCGTCTTGTCAGACTTCACACAGAGTTCACATCTTTCACCTGCCTGAGGACTTGAGGAGCTTCAGGTTCTTCCAGGGGCAACTTCTGTTCAGGAGAAATCACAGGCAGCGGAAATAGCCTTTGTTCCTCAGCGTAGCGTCATGGCTACACATCCAGATTCAGGAGCTTGATGAACTTGGTTCAATGCCTCTCTGGCCTTAGTTAGCTCTTGGTTGACATGAGACTAATAAGGGGGTCTGCCTCAGAGGGCTGTGATGAAGATGAAGAGTTGATATTTGCAGAGGGCCTAGCAGCACATCTTCAACACTACAGTAGTTGTCTGTCAGTTAAGATCCTTTCTTAATCTTTGTTCTTTCATTCCAAGTCTGTCCCCACCATGTTGCAGCTATCGACAGAGGTTTAGGAAGGTGGAAAGTATTGTCCAAGGTCATCCACCTAATGAAGGCCACGTGCTGCCCAAGGGTGCCAAATCCTACAGGAAACACCTGGGTGGGAATCCTGGCCCGTGCCTTCCCGTGGAGCATCCTTCCAGCTCCAGCCAGCCACCCTGCGGGCCTCAGCTTGTTAGCACAAGGTGGGGCTGCGCGAGCCTGTGGGAAAGGGTCTGTAGCGACATCACTCTTCAGATGTGTGGGGTCCTGAGCTACATCCTTTTCACCTGTGGCCACTTCCGGAGGTTTGGACCATTGGTTAACAAGACTCAGTTCATATGAGAAGGGCCCTGAAATACTTCATGTTTCTAAAAGCAACAGCAGCAGCAGTCTTAGATGGCACCGAGAGTGAATGTAGCACCTGGGGCTGTTTATGTCTTGTCGTTACCACCCAGAGAACAGGCAGGCCTACATGACAGAATTGGGACAAGCAGAGACTGTTGAGCGGAGCTTGGCTCCAGCGCCTTGGTGACCGAGTGGCAGTGGCTGCATCTGTGGCAAGACACGGATGGTGGGCGACTGGACGGTGGAAGTACATTCAGGAGAGGGAGGGCTCACTTGGGATGTGATTTGTACAACCCTGGACTTACGGTCAGTCTTTGCATTTTAAGGGTTTAAGGGGCAATCCAAGACACTTGCTTCTACTTCCCACATCCCCAAGGAGGCATCTGAGTCCCTGAAAGACGTAGCCCAAACCAAGCACCCATAGCCTTCCCTCTTGATTCCTCAGCAACTTTCTGATGGCAAATTGTTTCCCCAGGCACCCTGTGATGACAGCATGGGTGAGACTCAGTAAACCTTATTTAAATAAGTTCTCATATGCATGTCATCAGCGAACTACAAGACCCAACAAGCCTTGCATCTCCAACAGGAAGTGATGTTGCTCCTCCCCTCTGGAGGAAGATACTTTGCACCATAGTAGCTCAGCCAATGAGAGGGCACCTCAAACCAAGGCATGAGAAGCCACCACACACCAGACTCCCAGGTTTTTCCAGTGAGCTCTTCGAGAACAATGGCATTGTCTAAAGTCTCTCTAAGTTGCTGGGGCTTTTGTTCTGTAGGCATGTCTCACCGTGAGGCTGCCCCTGCCAAGGTGCCCTTCTGTTGAAGTTTCCAAATGAACCCACTTTGTTGGTGAAAGAACTGGTGGCTCTTTGTTTGAGGTCAAGAAGGAAGTAGGGGAGACATGAGAGGTGGGAGGAAGGAAGAGAGAGCACCGCGTGCATGAGAAAGGAACTGAAAATCACGCTCCTTGTTCCATGAAGAATGTAGGAGCTGGGGGAGAAGACTCAGAGAGACCGACTATCTGAATCTCCAAGTTAACAAAGGGTCTTATAAGAGACATAAAAAATTTCTTTGGTATCAAAAAATATTTCAAACAAAAACCAGCAGGAAGAATCTAGAGTTCAGCAGGAGAGGGCCTGTGGCTGAGAGCGCTGAAGGACCAACCGCGGCCTGAAATGAGTCCCTATCACAGGGAGAAGTGAGTTTTCTGACATTAGAGGAACCAAATGGCGCCTGGTTAACCCTTGACGATGCTACAGCTGAAGGGATGGGGGGGGTGGGGAGAGGCAGAGAGCCTGTGCACTGCCTGATCTGAAGAATGTCTCCAGGCCCAGCCACCCAACCCTTTCTCCGGGCTTTGCTGTTGCTCTGCGGGTGGCTGGAGTTCCCAAGATCACAAATGGTGTGTGAAGTAACTTCTGATCTTTCCTGGCATAGTGCAAAGTTGTGCAAGGCTCAGGGAAATACTTAGCTACACTGAGCAAGCCTTTCCCAAGTCACTATTGGGAAAAAAATAACTCCATTAGAAGTGCTAAATGAGGATCATAATGAGCTACCCAAAGTCTTGCCAAGTGAATTTAATCGCTTTCTGATCCCAACAGCCACACAATTCAACTCTTTCTTAGCATAATTAAGCAAGTGACAATGAGGATACTATTCTAAGACATGGTAATGAGATGCTGAGGGGCCTGAATTCAGCTGGAGGGGAATTCCTATTAAATATTTATTAGATATGCAAGTTCTTTAATAGCTAGAAAAAATAGAAAAGGAAATTTAGTTAAGTGAGGTCCATTTCCTTTGAAATTAAACTGTTAAAAACAGAAGCTGCAGGGTCACCACTGCAGCCTTCTTCAGCTTTCTGGCCCGAGGGCTTGCTGTACTGGCTGTAAAACTAGGTGAGCAGGAACCCGGGAAAAGGAGTCTAAACTGGGGTTGAGGGAGACAGCCAGTTGGCTGAGTAGTAAATAAAGAAGGAATTAGAGTCAGTGAGTGGGGTAGAAAGAACATGGAGCTTGGAATCCAAATTCATGTTTGAATTTGAACGCCGCTGGGACCTACTTGTGTGTGAGGCCTCCCATGAGTTGACTTTCCTGAGTGCTTGGCCTCCTGATCTGTAAAATGGGCACATTCACACCTACTTCGCAGTGATTCCGGAAGACCTATCATGGTCATGGTCTGTTCCTTAGAGGCTGGAGAGAGCACAGCACTCTGAAGGCCGCGGGGTCATTGATCTGAACCCCTTCTAGATTTTCCCGTGGTGCCCGCAGGCTCCCAGGCCTGGCCTGGGTGTAGCGCCAGGGAGGAAGCCAATCAACCTGGCTGAAAGATCTGCATTCTGGCTGCTGTGAGCTGAATTTTTTCTACCTCGCAGGGGATACCTTGCAAACCGGCAGGATAAGGATCTAAAATCCCACAGGTCTCCAACCGATGTTAATTAGCATGCAAATAAGATGCAGGCTCCGGCTAGGCCAGCAGGAAGGGGAGTTCAACAACCTGGGCTGGGGCTCCGTGGGGATGCTTTGAACAATTAGGAGCCTCCCCTGCACAAGAGGCCGAGGAAGGCTTTGCCCGGGCCTCAGACAAGCCCTGGGAGGCCTGTGTAAGGCTGCCTTGCTGTGTGGCAGGAGGTGTGGGGGAGGAGGGGCAGACTGCCAGCAATTTCGTTTCAGTCCTCAAGAGACTCGCTGATGGCCTCGCTTTGCCTCGGTTTCTAGACTGTCCCTTGCTGGACGTGACTGCGGTGCAGAGTGAGAGCTGGAGCAGTTGTGCTTCCCGAGCGCCTACCTGTGCAAGATGCCCCCAACCCTGGCAAACCTGTCGTTGTACGGGGCGGGCGGGAGCTCCAGCTCCGAAGGACGTGCCTGGTGTCCTGGGCTTGCTCACTTCCTGAGGTTTTTCCTCTTCGGCGCCACAGGTTCAGGGTTCAGGAGGCCCAGCACACCCCAGGCACACCCCAGGAAGGAGCCCTGCCTTTGCCTGGGGCCTTGCTCGGCAGGAAGACTGACCTGGGGGACAAGGCTAAGCCTGAGCCCTTTACGGAGGCCCGAAGCCACGCAGGGTCCACATGGGGGGAGGGGCCAGCACTCCTTCCGGAAGGCCTGGCTGGTCAGAAGTCTAGACCCGCTGGCCTGCACCTTCTCTTTACTACCCGGAGCTGGAGGCGTGTCCTGAGTCCGCCCCCTGGTAACTGAAAAAGTCTCCAGAGCAATTAGACAAAGAACTTATAAGATCTTCGTAGTCAAGATTCGAACCCAGGAAGCAGCCCAGGAGACCTTCCCCTGTGAGAGCTGTTGTGATGAACGTGGGTTTGATTTCAGGTGACAGAGGCTTAATGGCCTCTTGATGAGGCGAAGGGTCAAAGCGTTCCAGCTCATTCTAGGGTGGTAGGTATCTCTTTGGGGCGGGCCCTGTGGGTGTGTGACTTCTCCCCTGTGTTGTGCTCTGTAGGGGTGAATAACTTGATCAGTCTTTTTCCTCCATTAGCCTCTATGACCCGGGCCTGTGGTGTTGCCCTCCCCGTGATGGTGTATACATAGCCCAGTGGGTGTGCGCATGCACGAGTGGGCTCCCCTGGGCCTGGGAGGAGGGCATAAAAGGGCCGAGTCACCCTGGGGGATGAGAGGAGAGACCCTGATGAGGAAGAAGGAGCAAGGAGAACTCAAGAGAGTTAAGTGGCTGTTTCTTCGCTGCTCATTATTAAAAATTCTACAAAGAGGCCAGGCATGGTGGTGCGTGCCTGTAGGCGGCAGCCTAGGAAACCGTGGCCAGAGGCAGGGATCATGGTTCGAGTCTCGCCGGGGGCACATAGCGAGACCTAGTTCCCCAAAAATTGCTGGGCGTGGTGGCGCGTGCCTGTAATCCCAGCTACCTGGGAAGCTGAGGCTGGGTATTGCTTGAGTCTGTGGTACCCTGGGCAACGTGAGCCTGCGGGCCCATGGGCAAAAATAGCGAGATCTGGTCTCAGAAAAAATTCTACAAACATAGTTTCAAAGGCTCTGACATTCTTTACCTGCTGCAACCCATGAGGAACCTCCGGGAAGGGCATGGCTGCACTACACCCCCAAACGCAGCCGATACAGGCACTAAGAAATAAGGGACAAAACGTTCTACCCAGAGTGCGTGATGTACTTTCCGAATGTCTTTCTCAATGAAATACTAGGAATTTGGCTCGTTGCATTGGTGCATATTCTTCCATTGGTATGAAGGCGTGTAAGCCTTCGATCTGCCTTGCAATTCAGAGCCTACAAAGTATATTCAGACACGGGTCCAGCTGCCCCTCTAGCCTCTCAGGCCCCTCATCTCCTGTCACAAACGAGGAAACACTGGTTCAGAGCTTGCCCGAGCTCACTGGTGCATTCCAGGGAAGGGCGCTGCTGTCAACACTCAGCGTGAGCTGTAACACACAGCCGTGCCTGGGCATTCTCTGCAAACTATTAAAATGTTGAGGAAATATAGTGGCAAGAACGTCTGAATTTTACAATTGGGCTTTGCGCTTCAAGCCTCGGGACAGAAGCATAATAAAACCATTCATTAAAATATTTAGATCAACTGACAGCCACAATAATCAAAAACCCAGAGCAGCGTTAAGCTGGGTTTCAGATTAGTCTGCGTGGAAAGGCTCTTGAAAAAGTTTAACTTCATTGAGTGAGAGCGTCTGCTGAGATGCTGGGTGCCATCAGGACAGGGGCTTTGTCTCTGAGGACCAGAGAGCAGGAGAGCCAAGAGGCTGGTCTTAGCAGTGATGACAGTTTCCTTGCCTACAGGAGAGCCTGATCTTGAGCTGCTGAAGGGCCCAAGATTAGTGCCAAAAGGCTGTGAACAGCTTGCCATCACTTGCTCTCAGCCTGTCCCATGGTTTCTCCTGAACTGTTGCTGCTTTATGAGTGTTCTGGAACCTCAGACGCTGTGAGAGGTCCTGTTCTGGGACCATGGTTGTCCCTGGGGGGGTGCTTATGGAACTAGCCAACGGCCTTGGCTGGTAGACGTAGACTCACAAGGTCTGCGTCTTGGAGTTGAACCTGGCCCTTCACCGGTTCTGACTCCTGGGCTTGGGACCTAGTCCTGGCGGTGTCGCTGTGGGCCAGATGAGCATGTCCTTGCTCTCTAGTCGGCAGCTCATTGTGTACCTTGCCTGCTTTGTAGCTGGCATCAACCGTCTCTCCAAGCAACCCTTGTTTCTTTTAGTGGGAAATGATATTTGAAGACCACAATCTGCATTTAAGGGTGTGTATTGCTACCGGGTCTGTTGTTTCTAAAGCTGAGTGGAAGAGTTAGGGAGTGCATCTGCTGATAGCTGCAGTTCCAACCCAGCTCTACAGTGAGTGGCATGTCACATGTTGCCACTATATGTGTGCATATATATATATATATACACATATATATATAATGTTTGCCATATACTATATGACATCTGCTTTACCTCCATATCACCTTAGTTCCACAGCAAGAGTCCCAGTTTTCAAGACCACAGGGGACACTAAAATTAAAAATACCATACAATTACTCAATTTATCTGATCATATAAACGAAACTAGGCAGAATAATGATGCTAATATCACCACTGCGCTATAATTACTGTAAACAAGGGACACCTCTTTTGCCTCCCTTCCTTAAAGCCAGTATCATGATGGAGACACCAGCCAACAACTGTGCAGAAAAGTCATATGCAGTAGTTCTCAGCCACCAACTCTGTACACAATTGGATTCATTTATTTCATTTTGCTTTTGATCTTTGGGGGTTGCTGTTTACGCTGCTCTTGGTGTTGTCTTATGGTTATGTAACGTGCTTAGTGGCCTAACCCAAACCAGCGACCCAGGGTACATACAGTCCAGCAACGCTGGACCCTTGGCCTTAGAAGCGGCCATTTTGAAAATGTTGTAGTTCGTTTCATCTTTTAATGTCGTAGTGTGACAATATTCACATGTATCTTCTATGCACTTTGGTATTTTTGCCAGTGCATCTGTGGGACAGATTCCTAGAACTGGTGCTGTCAGGTCAAAAGGCAAACGCACACACACTTTGGCTGAATATGGTCAACTCTCTCTTCCTAGGTGAGGTGCCGCATCCCAGCCTCCCCAGCCAGGTTGAAAGCGCTCCCATTCTGTGGAATGGCATTAGTTTAGGCTTCTGCCATGCTTTCTAGTGAGGAAACTGTAGCCTGTGATCATAGGAACAGGAGGTGGGCCAATGACTATGCATGCAGGTTGCTCCATGTTTCTGTGCTCTTCTTCTTTTGTAAAAGCAGGATAATGAGAAAAACGTCCAAAGATGGCAGTTATGGTTAAAGTTGGCAAGCAAGCCAATAAAAGCACTGTGCTGTTTGTATATACCCCGTGAATGTTAGTGATAACTGGCATTCGTTTAATAAATCCTCACAGGAGACTTGTGAGGTGGGTAGTATCTGTTAAGTGAATAGCTGGGAAAACAGAAGCACAGAGGTGAAATACTGGTCCCAAGGTACAGGCTACAAGGGCAGAGCTGAGGTTAAGGTTCTCTGCCTCCAAAGCCTGGCCATCCGGTGGGGGTGCTACGCTGCAGGCTACCCCTCTCAGGCTGGCCCAGGGGCACTGGGGCGTAGGTAGTGAGGACCCACCTGCCCTCCTCCAGCCTGCCAGTGACTGCCTTGGGTGGAGGTGCACTTGTCTAGTCCTGTTGTGCTGCCTGCCCCTCGCTGCGAGGCCTATGAGGCCGTGTGTCCTTGCAGGTTCACCGCGTTCCTGCAAGCAGGGAGGAAGATGGGCCTCGGCCTTCTCGTCTCTGTCACCCGGCCCGAAACCTCAGCCCTTGGCTGCCTGCTTTTTGGCAGATTTTGCAGAGCGCCCCAGATTTGACCCCATCTGTCTTGTGTTCCCTTCACAGAGCTGGCGTCTCTCCTGCATCCTCTGCCTGGCGTGATCCCAAGGCGACCTGGAGCGCTCATGCTCAATAAATATTTCCACTTTGAACCCACATGCAGGAAGAAGGGGGTGGGATTCCGTGTGTGTAATTGAAACCCGATGCTGAGTGATGGACTCCTGTTGCTCTCCGCAGGGCTGCTGGTGCTGCTCGGTGCTGGTCCTCAGGGCTGAGGTGCTCCCCGAGCAGGCCTTCCCCAGGTGTGGGAACTGACACCCGGCTGAGCCGTAACTCAGCATTTTATTAGAAATGGTTTGAAAAGTATGTGCAGCAGGCACCACATATATCCAGCGATACGCAACCCCTGCCACCTTCTGACTCCGCTCAGAAGCAGGGCCAGATCTGTGTGACCCTCTTGAAAAGAGATCAGAACTGCAAGTTCAAAATTAGGTTCACAAGTCAATATGTAGTTACAAAGGCAGAATTAACCACAGAAGTCACAGATGCGGAAGACTGGCAAACGCCAGACGCGGTGGACTCTAGACATAATATTCTCAGTAAGCAAGTGCTTGACACTGTTAATCACTTCTGCATAGGATGGTTTGTAATGTCTTCCATGGCTGCAGATGATAGTTTTCTTACTGGTTTTGAATTTATTTTGCTGATAGTTTTGAAAACCCCTTTTTTCTCATCCCCTCCTAAATCTGTTGGGAATTCACTGAAATTATTAATATTGTTGGTCAAATACAGGGAAAATGAGCTCTTCCTCTTTTTAAATCTCTAAGGTTGGAAAGAATTTTCCATAGATTAGCTTGTGGTGTGGGACACTCAAGCTTTCTCTGTCTTCCACTATCCATATACTTTTAGTACCAGTTATTCTGGGACTGATGCACGAGCAATATGACTTCTGGATCTCTCTCTATGTCATGACCCCTGAGAAGTCAGCCTGGGTGGCTGGTGGAAGTGTCTTTGCAGACTACACCCCGTAGTATACAGTAGTATACAGGGTCTGTTGAATTGTTGAATGAACGTGTTGTAAGCCTGACTGAAGATTGCTCCCGAGCCAAGATTTAGACATTAAAAGCCTTTCTCCTAGCAATGCTTTTTTTTTTTTAACTTGAAACCTCTGGACATGTTTTGTTAGGGACATGTAATTCTGTGACTCATGCAGGGCAGGGACTATGCTGCAGGTGTGCAAGTGAAGCACATCCCAGAAGATCCTATTCAAGGAGCATCAAATGCTTTACTCTACCCTAGCTCCAGTTTGGCTCAGGCTTTGTGCATTCTCGAAGCTTCTTTGAAGGAAATGAAAAAAAGTGAATTTTGAAAACAAAATGTGGGTCTTAACCAAAGAGTCTAGCGGCCACACCTGTGCTGAGAGAGTCTGTAGGAAAATAGAGTTCTCTTTATTGCAAGGTACACCATTCAATACAGAGGGTCCCTGAACCTACACGATGCAGAGTTAACACCCAGCACAGATCCCAGACCCAAGGCAGCGTGTTTCCTGAGTGCTTTGTGCACACCGCCGTGTGCCAGACTACAGTGCCGCAGGTGTGGGTCCTGCTTCTTTGACGTACTTAATCACAAATGTCGCCATATATCATGAAACACACTTTGAAAATGTGATTTTTACACTCCCCCAAAACAAAAACTCAGAACCAGATGGATTTACAAATGAGTTCTACCAGACATTCAGAGACGAGTTGGTGTCTGTATTACAAAAACTCCTTCAAAAAAAATAGAGAAATCAGGAACATTACCAAATACACTCTACGAAGATAGCCTCACACTAATACCAAAACCAGATGAAGATAACACAAAGAAAGAAAACTAAAGGCCACTGTCCCTAATGAACACAGATGAAAAAGTTCTCAACAAAATCCTAGCAAATAGAGTCCAACAATGCATCGAAGAGATTATACACCATCTGTGTAATGATAGACCAAGTAGGATCTATCCCAGGGAGAAAAGGATGCTTCAACGACCAATAAACAATCAATGCAATTCAACACATCAACAAAAAGAAAAATAAAACCACATGATCATATCAATAGATGCTGAGAAAGCATCTGACAAAATTCAACATCCATTTATGATGATGGTTCTTGAAAGTCTGGGGAAATTCTTGAAATTCTGGAAGGAACGTACTGTAACATAATCAAAGCAATGTATGAAAAGCCCACAGCCAATCTCATCCTAAATGGTGAAAACCTGAAAGCCTTCACTGTCAGGTCGGGAACAAGGCAAGGATGTCCACTCTCACCAATGCTTTGCAATATAATACTGGAAGTCCTAGCTAGAGCAATAAGGCAAGAGAAGGACATACAAGGACTCCAAATAGGGAAAGAAGAGGTAAATTATCACTGTTTGCAGATGACATGATAATGTATATAGAGGACCCTAAAAACTCTACAGAAAAATGAATGAAAATAATAAACCAGTTCAGTAAGGTAGCTGATTACAAAATCAACACACAAAAATCAGTCACCTTCTTATATGCAAAAAATCAGTCTGAAGAAGAAGAAATTAAGGAAGTCACTCCATTTACAATTGTAACAATGAAAATTAAATACCTGGGAATAAAGCTAGCAAAAGGCATAGAAGACCTATACAAAGGGAACTATAAAATATTGCTAAATGAAATAGAAGACACAAAGAAATGGAAAGGCATTCCTTGCTCATGGATTGGAAGAATCAACTTGATCAAAATGGCCATCCTACCAAAAGCAATCTAAAGATTCAATGCAATGCCAATAAAAATCTCAATGACAGTCTTTAAAGACATACAACAAATACTACATCATTTTCCTCCATTCGTTTGTTTTGGAACATTTGTGTTGTTTCCATGTCCTTGTAATTATAAATAGAAAAGGATGTTATATATATATATATAATATATATATATATGTTATATATATATATCCACGGAATATTACTCCTTGTAATTATAAATAGAAAAGGATGTTTTATATATATATATGTTATATATATATATATCCACGGAATATTACTCATCAATTAAAAATGATAAATTTGATGAGTTTATGGTAACATGGATGGACCTGGAAGAAATCATATTGGCAGAAACAAGTCAGAAAGAAAAAGACAGAAACCAAATGGTTTCACTAGTATGTGGACAACCAAACAAAAGTACACAACTGTGTATGCGGGGGACTAGCTGGAGCGGCCAGGGAGGGGAGGTGGTGGGTGACCCTTGGGGATTACAATGATGTGGAATACATATAAATGTAAATTATTTATATAATAAAAAAAGAAATGTCAGACAAATGTGAAAACAAATTTTACTAGGATACTTTTGGAATACTTCACTGATTTATTCACATGTTAATTCAATTAAAAATCAACTATACTAAAAAAAAGAAACAGAACAAACACTACTGAAATTCATATGGAATAATAAAAAACCTCAAATGGCCAAAGCTCTCCTGACCAATAGGAGAGTGAATGGAGGGATTACACTCCCAGACTTTAAATGATGCAACATAGCCATAATGATTAAGAAAGCATGGTATGACATAAAAACAGACACATAGACCAATGGAACAGAATTGAAAGTTCAGAAATAAAGCCACATATCTATGATCAACTAAACTTTGACAAAGGGGCAAAGAACAATGGAACAAGGATAGTGTCTTCAACAAATGGTGCTGGGAAAATTGGACTGCTACATACAAAAGAATGAATCTAGACCTCTCCCTCATACTATGTACAAAACCCAACTCAAAATGGGTGAAAGACTTGAATGTAAGACCTGAAACCATAAAATACATAGAAGAAAATATGAGAAAAACACTCCAAGACTTTACACTTCAGAAACCTTTTTCAGGACACATTTACAAATGCTAAAAAAAAAAAAAAGGAAGAAAATATAAACAGCTGGGCCTACATCAAACTCAAAAGCTTCTGTACAGCAAGAGATAATGACTAAAACAAAAAGAAACCCATGAAAGAAAATTTGCATGTATGAATGGGAAAAAAATTGCCCTCCAAACAAGTGATAAGGGTCTGATAACAAAGATCCACAAGGAGCTCACACAACTTAACAAAAGCAAAGCAAAAAGCCCAGTCAAACAATGGGGTGAAGAGCTAAAAAGACAATTCTCAAAAGAAGAAATACAAATGGCCAACAGGGATATGAAAAAATGCTCAATATCACTAATAAAAAATGTTCAACATCCATCACTTATCATTGGGGAAATGCAGATCGAAAGCACAATGAGGTATCAATTCATACCAGTATTGAATGGCTCATTTTAAAACAAAACAAAACAAAAAACAGCCAACAAATGCTGGTATGGATATGGAGAGAAAGGAACACTTTTACAATGCTGGTGGGAATGCAAACTGATCTCACCATTTATGGAAAGCTGTGTGGAGGACCCTCGAACTACTGAAAGTGGAACTTAGTTCCATTCAATCTACCAATCCCACTTCTGGGAATCTACCCAAAGGATGCAAAGACACTAATTCAAAAGAATATCTGTACTTGGGTGTTCATTGCAGCATTATTTACAATAGCCAGGATATGGAAGCAACCCAATGCCCCAAAACAGATGAATGGGTCAGAAAGTTGTGGTATGTGTACACAATGGAATATTATTCATCAATCAAAAAAGATAAACTTATGTCATTCTTAGCAACATGGAAGGATGGGGCTAGAAGGAATCATGTTAGCAGAAATAAGCCAGAAAGAAAAAAAGTACAGAATGGTCTCACTTATATGAGAGATATAGGGAAAACACACAAACGGACAAGCGAAACTTAAAACTACCAACAGAACTGGAACATAGGGCAAGAGAGGGGAAGGAGGGTAAAATCAGGAGAGGGGAAGAGCACAAGAGATTACAATGATTCACGAATGATAAGGTGGTAGTGTAGGAGAACCATGGGGTAGATCTGTCTATCTATCTATCTATCTATCTATCTATCTATCTATCTATCTATCTATCTATCT
>PVHY01014737.1:0-37739 GCA_004024945.1 Uropsilus gracilis | reverse complement strand
GGCCTCCCACGAGGCTCAAGGTCACACCGTCCACTCTCCATGGCCTCCCACGAGGCTCAAGGTCACACCGTCCACTCTCCATGGCCTCCCACGAGGCTCAAGGTCACACCGTCCACTCTCCACGGCACCCCACAAAGCTCAAGGTCACACCGTCCACTCTCCACATCATCCCATGAGGCTCGAGGGCCCGGGGGACTTCACTCAAAATCTAAAAAAAAGTCTCAGGTGACGAAGCCCTGAGAGGGTGACCCTCCTGTGGTGGTGGACACTGTGAGGATGGCCACGGCTTCAAGGCGGGAGGTTCTGGCTGCCAACATGGCTCTTCACAGACAAAAGGGCTTCAGTTTCCAAACAACAGGGAACAAGGGTCTGAGGGGCAACGGGCGGGGTGAGTGGCTGACTGCCCACGTGGCTCCTGGGGGCACCGAGAGGCAAACCCTGGGGGCCATGAAGGGGCAGGACAGCATCATCAGACAGAACTGGCACGAGGCTGGGGGGCACCTCCCACAGGGTCAGCTCACTGACAAGGGTGACGCTACTACTGACTAGTGCCAGCAACATGCTGGGCCTGGGGCTAGATGATGTCATTTCCTCTCCACCTTGTGAGCTGGTGGTTAGCAGCCCCATTACACAGGTGGGGAAACTGAGGCACAGTGCTGTATCAAAGGCCACAGAGCTAGTGGGTGTCTTGGTTCAGGCATCCCCAAACCAGAGCACCATTCTTCCCTCTGCCTCTCTCTCTCTGATGCCCCAGTGCCACTGGGAGGGGACTGGAGGGGAGGGGGTCTTCAAGCCTCACTTCCATCCGCCATGACGCATGAGTGGCAGAGCTAGAGAGCCAAAGGAGGCTTCTTGTTGAAAAGCCACATCCTCCTCCTCTGGGGACAGTGGCCTCGGGGACACTGACTGCTCTCAAACGAGCCACCATGTTGGAAAGCACAACCTCTAAGGGTGCGTGAGGAGGAGAAGCAGGGAGGAGCGTCTCTAAGGTCTGTGACCCCCCCCTCCCCCCGAGGACTGGAGAGTCTCTGAGAAGGTTCAGGAAAGGGGGAAGGCAGGTGAGGCAATGGCACCAGCTTGGCCCTTGGGAGCTGAATGGCCCACATCCAAAACCCAAGAGAGGAATAGCTTGAGGTGGGGGGGGGTGCTTGGTCTATCAGGTTATAATGCTGCATCATTTCAAAGTACTTTCACGTTCATGGGCTCCAGCCCCCAGCTGTTCTCAAGTAGGACCCGGATGCTACCCTCCAAAGCCAAGTCCACCCACGCTGTCCTTGCCCATGCCAGAGCTGGTGAGATGCCAAACACACGTTTTCCGCTTCCCTCCATGACCGCGCTCCATCTAGGGTTTCGGCTCCAGAAGCAGACCTTTGAGGTCCGTGATGATGTCTGTGAGATCGAACGGCAAAGGCATGGAGGCGTCATCCTTTTCCCAATATGGCCGACACTCTGGCTTCTGATCCGCGGGCAAAGTCCGGGCAAGTCGGGACTGGCACCTGGAAAATAAGAACAGGCTATCAACTCACAGGAGGAGGTTCCTGGATGACCTACGTCCACCGGCAACCTGGAGCACCCCTGCCACACGCTTGGCAGACCGGCCTCTCTGGTGGGCATGGGATGCAGGACCGAGACCTTGAGACAGAGGGCCGGTTGCTAAGAAGGCAGAGGCGTCCTGGGTTGTGACAGAGCTTTCTTTTCTTTTTCTTCTTCTTCGATTCCCAGGTTTTGCCTTATCCCCGTGGCCTCCTGGGAATCAATCATGAGGGAAATTCAGTTCCTCTGCCTCCAAAATGGCGAGCTCCTTTTATTCCCCTGATCGCCACTGTTATTTAAAGTGTGTGATTAAGCCATTATCAGATTTAAATGTTTGTGGGATTTCCATGTATTACTAGATGACTGGGAAAGATTAAATTGAATTGGCTGCATGGGAACATCCAAGAGCAGATTAAACAATATTGCGAACCAGGACTGACTGTGGAACTCCTGGAGATTTACAAGTGTCCCCGCTTGCTGTGCTCAGGAAAAGGCGCTCCAAGAAGACGTCGGACCTGGAAGGCTCTATGCAAATAGAGGTTAATACTCATTTCCACTGATGAAGAGGTGGGAAAACTTCCACAAAATTAAATTAAGAGGCCAGCAAGAGTTCCTCCCTCAGGAAAACACTTAAAGTATGGTTTCTATTAACTGGATTATTCATCGATAGTAGGGAAATTAATTACCAGAGGCGACTCAATGAGCATCTCGGAGGGAAAACTTGGGGTACCCTCCTCACACCTGGGCAGGCATCAGCCTCTTAGAGAGACCAGCGTATGTAAAATGGGCCTGGCAAAGTTCAGTGGTTGTAACTTCCTTTTCCTGAAGAAAAGAGGGTAAGAGCTGGGTAAACAATGGTGGAAAGGAATAGGACTTGTCTCTCCTTTCCCAGCAGCCAGGGCAGAGAAACCTTCACACACACCCCAAAAACCCCTCAGAATTTCATGAGTTCTTCCCCACCCCCACCCCCACCTTCCTGCCTTTACTCTCTCAGTCAGTAGGAAGGTGGTGATGCCATGTGGGACTGAAGAAAATGGAAGACCCGGGTTATTTCCCAAGCCTGGTGACACAGAAGGTCCCTCACTGAAAGACGCCATCTTCTCTGGGGAATTATTAATGGTGAGGCGACCCCCCTGGGAAAACATACTTCAACTTTACACCTATTTTCTGCTGTGGTTAATTGCTAGCCCGGCATCCGTGCACTCCATCCGCCGTGCATTACACATATATCTTCAGGTCGCCGCGTCAGGCCCTGATAATAGCGTCTGTTAACACGCGCTAAGTACTATTATGTAGCACATCACTTCATAAATAATAAGATTAGTTGACCTCGGGGCCCTGAGAAGAGTAATGTGTTTAAATGTTCTCATTATTTATTTAAAACAAGAATTAAAGCAACAGAAGCGGCTTCTGACAATCCTCTTAGCATAAATATTAAACTGTTTGCGCTGATAAGCCGTGTGCGGGGCCGCTGGAGAACAGGGAGGTGTGGTAGGGCAGGTGTTGGAGGCGCTGCTACTTGTGGGGGTTCTGAGGGTGCAGCTTGACTTCCAGGGACGGGCTCGTAGGGAAGGGATGGGGGGATTAATAGTCAGGGAAGTGGCGATGGGGAAGGAAGGAAGGCGGTGGAGCATTTTCCAAATGTGCTTTCTCTCAGCCTCCGAAGCAGAGCGAGCTTGGCTCACCAGGTAGGGAGAATTATTACAAATTGAGCATCGCAGTCCCAGGGTGGATAAATTATCTATGCACACGTTAGCCCGGCTGGCAGATTAAAGAGCTGTGATAAGTGTCGATCCACCTTGAATATCATAAGGTTCGTCAGAAGTCAATAGAGATGCTTTTTCACCTGTCACACGCTTTGCCCCCTCATTCTGAGGAAGGATTAAAAACAGGGAAGCCTGCCTCAAGGTCGGCTTGTGCTATTCTATACCCTCCCCACTGCCCCCCGACTTCTCTTTGGGCTAGAGCTGGGCCATGGCGTGGCCTCACCAGAGGGTGGGCTGGGGTGGCCTCTGTGTGTGTGTGTCTCCTTCCCTCAGGCTAGGACAGGGCTCTCTCTGGGTTCCATCAGGGCAGTTACTCAGAAGCTTCAAGGACTTTAACTCTTCCTGCCTGGGCCCCCTGCCAATTTCCAGTGGTGGTCACTGGGCCCAGCTCTGTGTGGGAGGTGACACATGGACCTAGGAGAAAACAGCACCACCCCCAGATCAGCTTATTGCTTGAGTTAGCACCGTGCCAGACTGTGGAGATGAAAGAGGATGGAGAGTTCCCTGAAGGCCTAGTCCCCCCCCTTTGGATTTTGGGGTCACCCCTCCTGCCCCTCTCTGTTCTCAGTTTCCTCAGATGGAGCAGTCAGGAGCTTGAAGCAGCGAGGTGAGGGGTGTGTATTTCTGCACAGCCGGGTCGGCTGCTTCCAGGGACTGGTGTCTCGGTCAAGTATCTTAGTCTGTCTGGCCCTCGCCTTCTTGTCTGCCGACAGGAATGATGAGGTGGTGACAATGGTCACTCACTCAGGGAGCTCTTGTGAGGAGGAAATGAATGTCCTAAGCCCACAACCATGCCTGGGAACACTCTGTCCAGAACGGTGGAGCACTCTGTCCAGAACAAATAGCATCATCATTGCTACTGTTCCTTGTGTCCCAGTGACAGACAAGGGATTGGAGAGCCCTGCCTGAGGTACCCGTCCCTCCCCCCACCCTGACAGAACGGTGGCCTCATCCACAGCTCCTTGGGGGAAGGTCCCGAGACGCAGCACACCCTTTCTAGCTGGAATCTAATGGACCCTGAATTCTCTCCGCAGGTGCATTCCACAGCGCTGAGGCTCACGCCCTCAAGTTGGTGGTGACAGGAGAAAATGTTCAGATTCAGAAAGACTCAACAGCTGTTTCTGAAGACCTAGAATTAAAAGATGGTGCTGCTGGACCTTCTAAATCATGGTTATTTTAACCCAAATGTCCCTAAACAGATGAATGGCTCAACAAGTTGTGGTATATCTATGCAATGGAATACTACTCAGCCATCAAAAGAGGCAAAGTGGTGTCGTTGGGGGCAACATGGATGGAGTGAGAAGGAACCATACTAGTGGAAACAAGCCAGGAAGAAAAAGAGAAATAAGTGAGACGGTCTCACTTTTATGTGAAATAGAGGGAAAACAGAAGGACAAGAGAAAGTTAAAACTAACAATCTGACAGCAGAAATAAAGCACATAGCAAGGGCAGGGGAGGGAGGGGGAAGTCAGGGGAGGGATGGGGACAAGAGATGAAGATGGTGGCTCATGGGTGACATGGTGGTGGGAGAACCTCAGGGAGACAATGATGTCATATATATGTAATCAATAAGAAAATCACAAGTCATGTGGATTCATGAGACATATCACAGGATATAAAGTTAGACTATTTCTTAGCACACACACATATACTCTACAAGAGAAAGTGGCCCTGAGTCGTCTTAAGGATGGCTGAGTGACCTTGGTGACCATGATGAGCATCTGCACAGAACTTCTGCCTATGCAGGCCGGAGACTGACTCCATGGGACAACGGGCAGGGTCTTGACAAGGTGAATAAGCTCTCCCACTCTCTTGACAGAGGGAGTGGGGACCAGGAGACACAAGGCCGAAGCGGAACAAGAGTGGGAGTGTGAACAGGACTGGGACGGGACTGGGACAAGACCGTCCCACCTCCTGGCCAGTGAGCCCCTGGGATGTGCCTTCTGGAACTGCTGGTCACTCTGCCTCCGCAGCCTCACCCAGCCATGGGCGGGGCCCTGGTGACCAAGACTGAGAAGCTGGTCACAGCCTCCCCATGACCCGTAGGGGTCAACCTTTTCAGTCTGGTGAGTCGTTATTCGTGGATGAGGTCTCTGTCATCTGCAGCCCAGAGGCCTGGCTGGGGTACGCTGGTCATGCCCCCTGCCCTTCCTCACTTGCGGCCTGTAAAACACCCCCAGCCATGGTCCTGCCTGTCACATGGACACTGACAGTTCCTCCAAACCCAGACCCTGTGGCTCCATCGGCAAGTGAAGAGATCAGTGGGGGAAGCAGGAAGGGAAGCGGGAAAACTACGGGATGTTTCAGTCTTGGTTCAGATATTTCTGTTTGGGACAAACTTCTACCCAGAAAACAAGAACGTGCTGGTGTCATCTGCATTAAGTCATGTGAAAATAACCTAGTTTCTTTAAACTCTTAGAAGGATTCTTTTCTAATTGGTTATATTCTTCTTACATTCTTAGAGACCCCAAAGTTCTCCTACCACATGTCACTGTGAACTGTTACCATGATCCTTTGTGCTCATCCCTCCCCTGATTTCCTTCCCCACCCCCCACCCCCCAGTCCCGTCTGCTTCAGTTCTGTCTTCTGTTTGCTGGTTCCAACTTTTCCTTATCCTTTTGTCTGGTTTCTCTGTATCAAATAGGCCAGTTTTATGATCGGTTTACAGAAAGTGTGAAAGGAGTTCCTGGACCTAGAGTTCACGAGGATAGGGGGTTGTTTCCAAGCCCAACAACACCAGCTAAGCACCCCAAGTCCTGTATCTCCCCACAACCTGGAGCGCTGCCCTGCTGAGGAAATCCCAACGGCAGTCATTCTTGAGTTAGCAAAGAAACCTGCTTGCACTTCAGATAAGCCGGCTCGTTCCTCAAGCATCGCCAGGGGGACAAAGGAAGACGCAAGATGTTTCACCTTCCCAAACTCACAACACCGGATCCCGTGACTTAACCCCAAACTCTATGTAAGAACGATTCTTCCTGAGTGACATGTGACATAACAGGAACTAATGGAAGGTGTCCCGGTGACTGGCCTGTTAGCAGATCGCCCTGAGGACTCTCCCACCGCCCTTCAGGTGTAACTCATACTGGGGCTCCCTGGCTATGACACTCCTGGGTCCACACTCACATCTGATGGTTCAGGGCTGCAGCTACATTAGTGAGCACTGGTCGCCGTGCTCAAATTAACCACTTTAGCTAAAGTGTGTGTTAATTATGGGTATGCAAGCAGTCAATAAAAGGTTAATGCAAAAGTCAAAGGATAAATTTCTCCCCTTATTGCATCACTTCACAGACTAAATGACTAACATTATACTTTGTGTTTTTAATCAATAGGTTTTTACAGTAATGTGCTGGCCATTGATTTTAAGAAAAACACCCACGGCCTTCCGCCGTGTCCCTAAATTTTGCCACAAATAAAGAAGGACAGGTAACGTTGCCATCTCCTGGTCAAGTGTCACAGAGTTGAGCTTCAGAAATCAAGTCCAAAGAGCTAGAACTTGATGAGGATCACCATGCACGGGGTGTGGAGGAGATGGAAAAATGAATGAAAAGAGAATCTTTACTGGGAGAGGAAGAGGCTGAGTCTTCATTAAAAGAATTCCATTCTGGACACTGCTGGAATATTCCAGAGGTCTTCAGATGCAGCACTGTTTGAGTTGATTTCCACAGCTACCTGAGAGACAGATGAGGCACGGGTCTGCTCCTTAAAGGAGGGCTGGGGTTTGCCTTCCCTGGGGTTAGCCTGATGGAACGTCAGGAACCAAGGGTCAACAGCCTGCCCTAGCCACCGCAGTCCACCTTTTCCATGGACTTCCTCTAGGACTAAAACGGACACACTCTCCACCATGACCCCTGCTGAACAAAGCTGTTCTTTCCCAATCAAACTGTCCAGGAGACACCACTGCATTTGAGGGAAGAGGAAAGTGCAGAACATTTCTTCCCCAGGTTTTCAGAAAGATGATTCTCAAGATAAACAATGAATGAAATCGTCTCACCTTCTTTTCATTTTAATAAGAATGAGGCTCTTAGAGCCGCTATCTGTAGTTGGTAGAAATCAAAGCCACATCTTCAGTTTAAGAGCAGAACGTCAGTCTATTTATTTCCTGGGGTGACCTTGAGAAAACTGTCAACGTTGCTTCCTTGACTGTTCCACGAAGTTCATTTGTCTCTGCTTCACTGTATTATGTGTAATAAAGATTAAAAAAAATGTAGAAAATTCCTTTGAAATAGGCCAGGTAGCACAGGAATACATAATTATCCCTCAACATCTGTTTCTTAGACGTTCAGATGCAGGTTCTTTTTTTTATTGTATAATATCTTTGCACAATGAAAGTGCGAAGTGACAGCTGGTTTGTCAAACTAGGATTCCAAGGCGTGAGGTCACACCTCTTCAAATACTGGTTCCCACATCACACCCACCACCAAGGTACCCCCGATTTCGACCAGAGTCCACTGGATTTCCCTCCCAGCTCCCCACTAACTCCCCTCCCTCTGGTAGCCTCAATGCTGTAGTCAGGTTTCTGGGGTTTGTTAGGGTTTAGTTTTGTCTCTTCCTTTGTCCCGTTTCTTTATATCCCACCGTGGGAGAAACCGCCCACACCTCTTTCCTTCTGACTTCATGGCCCTGTCTTCATCAACACTGTCGCACTTGACAAGATTTCATCCTTCAACATAGCAGGTCAGGCGACAGGGGCCAGTGGCGCTTGTAAAGCTCTTGGATAACAGCGAAAGGTGTCACACTTCTGAAGAACACGGCGCTTTCGATGAAACGCTGGAACCAGAAAACACCGATGTACCAAAAATGGACCCTTTTTCGAGTCAGTATTTTTCCTGCCATGGCTTGTTTATTTTCTTTGAGATCAGGTCTCACTATGTTGCCCAGGGAACCGCAGACTCACATTGCCCAGGGTACGCCAGACTCAAGCGATCCCCAGCCTCAGCCTCCCAGGTAGCTGGGATTACAGGCACGTGCCACCATGCCGAGCTATTTTTTTTTTTTTTTTGACACTAGGTCTCGCTATGTTTCCCCTGGGCGGGTCTTGAAACTGTGGACTCAAGCGATTCCTAGTTTCAGCCTCTTTGCATAGACTGGGATTAAAGGTGCGTGCCATCGTGCCCTGTCCTTTTCCTGCCATGTTGATGGAGGAGCTCCCAGTCATCTAGCTGATGTGAAGCAGGAGTCTGTTTTAGGATTTCAGCCACCTCAGAGAGCAGCCCCTTAGACAACAGCAGCCAGTAGCAAGTCTTCCAGGCCTCCTTACTCCTGCACAAACACACACACATTTAGCCTGCAAGCCCAACATCCAGGGTGGCGTGAAAAGTGGGAAACGACCAGGTCCAAGGGCTACGTTCTCCTCAAGAACCCTCTGTTCAGCAGAGAGCAGGAGACCAGCTCAGAGCCTGAGCGGTCTGTTTTCCCCAGTCTCCCGGTCCCAGGAGAGCCGCCGCGTCTGGGTGCACAGCTGAGCTCAATGCCTAAAAACACTTGTTTTCTTAGAACATGGCATCTCCGTCCCTGACACACGTTACATACAAAGCAGAAGGGATTTCCTTCCTGAGGCGTTTTGACTTTCCGTGGCGTCTAGCTTAACCACAGTTCAGAACCAACCTTGGGAAGAGGCCAGAGCATTGCCCTTCCATGGTCTCACGATGCTTTGCTCCAAATTATCCGTCTTCGTGACAAGAGTCTGCAGCCCAGGATGTGGTGTTGTACCTCTGTCGCTAAAGCTTTGAGAGAGAAGAGCAACTGAATAACTATGATTTGTCCACTTGAATTCTGGTTCGTGACACCATGGCGCCATAGACAACTCGGTAGCTGAATGGTCATCCTGGCACATCCACCAGAGTGGTCTACTTGGACAAAGAGGTTTTATAAAGTTGACCCGTTAAACCTGGATGACTCAGTTTACCCACTACAGTTCACCTACTACTCATAAATGACTTTCAGCAAAGAGCACCTTCACGTTCTCTTGCAAAAAGCTTTAGCCTCCTGCCTCAAGCTCACATCAGTATTTCCACGTCTGTAAAGTCAACACACATGAGAGTGAGAAAAAGCCAAGCTTTGCTCCATGAGTCAGCTTTTTTTATTATTCTGGTGGTGGTGGTGGTGGTGGTGGGGTATGCTGATAAACCTTTTTTGCAGATTGTATGTTTCAATGACCACTCGAGAAGGTAGATATGACTTAACCTTCAGTCATGTAAGAATCTATTTGTACCTCATACTTGACAGAAATGAGCAGTCTGATATCAGAGGGTCCGTCTGTTGCTTTAAAAACCTAATATTCCTCCCCACGTGGCACTCAAATCACCTTCTTTGTGTTTGTTGCTAGCTTGGTTTTATCCAACCTTTTGATAAGTTCCTCTGTATTCCACCTCTCAGTGACACCATTCAGTATCTGTCTCTTCCTGACTCACTTCACTCAGCATCGCACATGCAAATGGTGACAGCGAATCTGCTTTCATGACTGAGCAGTATCCCATCATGGAAAGACACCACATCCCCCTGATCCATTCATCTGTATCTGGGCACCTGGGTGGTCTCCAGTTTGCCTATGGTAAACAGTGCTACGAGAAACACAGGTGTACAGGTTTCCCTTCCATTCATATTATTCTATCCTTTTGGGGGGGGATTACCTAGGAATGGAATTGCTGGATCCGATGGCAATGGGCCACTCATTATATTTTGAGAATCTCCATACTGTGTTCCATAGGGGGTGTGACTTTAAGATTTGTCTTCTTGGACTTTTGGCTAGTAGGATGACCAGTCTACATTTCCACTGACACGGTAAGAGGGTCCTTCCCCACCCCACCCCATCCTCCCCAGAGACTGCTATTTGTGATATTTTCGATACGGGCCACTCTCAAACGGAAAGTGGTATCTCATCATGACTGTGATGTGCATTTTCTTGACAATAAGTGACAACCAGGAGTTCTCCCCCCACCCCCCACCCCCGCCCCATGCCTGCTGACCATCTCCTTGGAAAACCGTCAATCTAGTTCGGCTCATTTTTCACTGCATTATTTTCTCCCCTCTTTTATGAAGTCCTGAGAGTTCTTTGCCAATCTTGGCTATCAGCTCCTTGTCAGGTGCATGGTGAGCAAATATTTTCTTCTGTTCAGCTGGATATCTTTTTGGTTGTTGTTTTGATAAGTTTCTTTTACTGTGCAGGAGCTTTTTAGTTCAATGTCGTCTCAGCACTTTATATTCTCTTTTGTTTTCCTTGCTGCTGGAGATGAATCCACAAAGACCTCTCCAAAGCCTATGTCGGGTAGTGCTTTTGCTGTGTTTTCTTCTATGTATTTTATGGTTTCGGGTCTCACATCCAAGTCTTTCATCCATTTTGAGTTGATGCTTGCGTCTCTTGTGAGAGAGAGGAATAGGATTCATTCTTCTGCATGCTGCTGTCTGGTTTCCCCAGCACCATTTCTTGAAGAAGTTTTTTGCTCCTTTGTATAATCTTGGCCCCTTTGTCATATATTAACTGTCCATATACGTGAGGGTGTATTTTGGGGCTCCCAATTCTTTTCCAGTAGTCTGTGTATCTGTTTTTGTTCCAGTACCATGCTGTTTTGATTGCAAAGTAAGGAGGGAGTGCAAAGGACTATGGGGGGATGGTCATATTTGGTGTTTTGGGGGGTGGGGGTGGTATAGGAACAACACGTGAAGAGGGAGATGCTCTACTTTTAATATACAATGATGTAAATCAATGTTAACTCAATTTAAAAAATAGAATTAACTTTAAGAAGTAGAGAAAAAAGTACCCAAATAATCCTGGATGATTTAAACACTAAGATAATGCTAATAAGTCACACGGGTAACCATGTTTTGTTTTGTTTTGTTTCAAGAAATCATCATGCCTTTGGCAGAGGCAACTCTGCTGTCTAAATTAGAAAATCAATTAGCATAAGCACAGGTACGTACTCTACATCTAAACTGTTCTACTGCAAGAGAAAGGAAGCTCCAAGCTCTGTCAAATCCCTGTAGCTTGTTTCTCCACTTGGAATGCCAAAGGCTATTTCTACGTCAACAGTGGTTTTCAAAGTTCCCCGTTCTGCCTTGCAACACCAATATCACCTATGCAATGTCTTCAAAAGATAACACACGAGATACTTCCATAACCACAGAGTGTTCCCTTTTGTTTAATGAGAAAGAACATTCTGAGTTCCACGTGAGATTCCAAGAAGAAATGCCCCTGAATAAAAGCTCCCCACTTCCTGGCTGAGGGCTGCAACTTCCTTCAAGAGCTGTGTTGGCTTGTGGGAAGGGCGCCACCCTAGAAAAGAGGATCGGAGGTGAGAGAGAAAGTATCTCCAGGCCAGAGAGTACCTCCTGGGGGTCATGACTTAGAGAGAAGGGTCTCAACAGCCTTCTGATGTTATCAATCAAGGACAATTCCTGGTCATGGGATGGCACTTCCTGTTCAGAGAAGGGCACTTCCTGTTCATGGGTTGGCAGCATATCATCCCCTTGTTTTCACTCAGGGCTCAACTCTGCCCTCCCCCACCCCCTCTCGTGTCTGCTACTCCCCCCTGGGCTTCTTCCCAGCCCGTGTGAGTAGCTGCTCGTGCCCCTCTGAAGCTGCTCTGACAAGTTCTGTACAGGGCTTTCTGGTTGCTATAAAAGATCACGCAGAGAAATTCTATCTCAAGCCAACGGTCCTCCGACGGCATCTTTCGGACCCAACGGGCTGCCAAAACCATGGCAAATAGCCAGTAACCGAGACTAGGGGAAACTGAGGCACAAAGCGATGACCTGAACTCGTTCACAACTCCCAGGTCTCCAGCTTCATTTGGGATCCTTGCTCAAAAGATCCCTTCCCATACAGGCTCCACGTTCCCAGACAGACTCTCCGGAGGAGGGTCCCGGAATCTGGAATTTTCACACGGGGTCTTCGAGGCAGGCCAGCTTGGGAAGAAACAGCCACATTAACCCGAACAAAAGGACCACAAAGATGCCAGCCGGTGGGGGGGGGGGGCATGCATAGGCATCTTTGGATACCTGCTCAGACGAAACCCATCTCCATTTCGGAGGGCATCAGAATGGGGGTCAGTTCCTTCAGACCTCCACCTTGGCCCCCTCAGCCGGCTGCGTGCCTTCCCAAGGCACAGAATAGGTTTCCCGGCACTGCCCTGCCAACCACCCCCCACTGGCCTTCAGGGACTCTGCAGGCCCTTGTAACCACTTAATATGTGAGACTGGCTGGCCCACCGCTGGGGTGTAAACCCAGGGCTGGAGGGTTGAGAACAATCCCATCCCCGGGTTCATTTGCCGGCTTGTCAGTTACATAACGCCGGTGATGAATGGGCTACCTTGACAGCTGAACATTTAGGAGCCGCTGACCTTTGCCCTCCGGTCACATGATAGGGTCACCTGAAACGTGCATACCTCTACCTGCCCAGGGGTAACAATATAAAGGTCAAATAGGCTGGACGATTATATGTATCAAGTCGGAGGCAGCTCGGTGAGGGGCTTGAAGAAAGGCCGGGTTGGGTTCCCCGGGACACAAAGCTATGGACCAACTGCAGAAATGGGCTCCACAAAAGATATACAATTTCAAAGGAGTCTAGGGTAACTTTTCCTTGCCAGGGAATAGAATGAACTCATTATTTTTAAAGGGCAACAATGAAAACAAACACTTTGGAAGCAAATGTATTCAGCCAGCAGGACTGCCATGGGGAGGGATGGCATCCAGGTCTAGGACTTAATGAGTGATACGAATTCTACCCCGGCTACATGGCAGAAGGTCCAATTTGATGCAATTACTGGAACAAAATCCCCGCTGGGTAGTATCAAGCCCTCCTTTCAGCGGGGGAAGATGGTTCCTCCTCTGTTCTCTGTCAGCGTGGCACCCACAAAAGCATCCGATGGACAAAAGATAACCCTCTCCCAGTTTCAGGATTTCCCTGCTGCCTGAAACGTAAGGACTGTTTGCATGAGGCAGCCTCAAACTTTAGAAAGATTCCAGAATAACTCGGATCAGAACTTCAAGGAAGGTATGACTTTCAGATGCATTATAATTAAACTAACAAACAAACCAAAAAAACCACAAAGTTTTCTTCTTGTAACTCTGAAGATTCTACTTTTTTGACTCTTCAGTTAAATTCCTTTTGCTCGGAATCAGAGAAAAAAAATAAATCCAACAGTGGCGTAGGTCCTGAACAGTTCTGCAAATAAAAGCAAAAGGCTGATATCATTGATTTCCGGCATCTAGAAACTTCCTAACCCAGGCAAGAAACAGATAGATGACAGAGAAATCTGATTTTCATCCAAGGCCCATGGATACAAAGGATGCCCCCCCCCCCTTAAAGGCAGAGACAGACCGACAGACAGCCGCTGGAGAATAATCCACGCTAGCTCTTGAGAGATGAGCGAAGCAAAGGACAATGGTTTACAGAATAAAGGGCCAGCTGTTCTGACTTTGGGATGCTCATTTAGGTTGTAAGCTGCGAAATAAATTTGAGTTGATGTTCCCCCATCTGCTCACCTGTCAGTCTATCTCCACCGCGCTGCTGTTTCCAGCAACACTTCTGTGTAACCCGCTTAATTGGTTTGAGGCTGCTGAGAAACATCTCCCAGGTTTATTTCAACCTTATTCAGAACAAGAGGCTAAGGAGCCTTTGTCTCTCTTCCCTTCCCTGACAGCTCTCACGCCCAGGTCCAAAGCATGCAGGCCAGGAGGCTCGTTGGGGGTCTCCTGGTCTCCTGGGGTCTCGTTGGGGTCTCCTGGGGACTGTCTACATCCCGATCAGGGAACAAGGCCGATGGGAGAATGAGGCACGTTGCCAAGGTCACACCCGTGTTCCCATGGAGTCGTCCTTTCTGCTGGCTGGAAGGCTGAGGGATAGTGCAACTTCTGAAAAGGGCCCATCCGTCCCACCACGATCTACCCCTCCCATGACCCTGATCGCAGAGCTGGGCACGTTTCAGCCACAACAAAGAGGCCACGCCCAGACGATCAAGAGCAACTCGCACCTGAACGCCACCTCCTTCCCGTGGGGCAAATCTCCCCACAGCACAGCAACTTCCTATCGGAGACAGGCGAGCACATGTGCCATCAAAGGTGGCATCACAACGGTGTGGTTATGGCCACCGACGAGGAGGACGGCGCAGGAGGGGGAGCGCTGGTCTGGGAATTCAAGGTCCTCTTCTGCTGTGACCTCACCCCGTGACCTTGGGGAACACCTTGACCTTCCGGTCCTCTACACTGAGCTCAGGAAAGTGAACAGGTCAGACAACCCCTTGGTTTCTGCTTGTTGGGAGTTTGCACATAAATGTCGTGGTCTACAGCCTACACGCCCCATCCCACGCGACGCCACCGCCGAGGGGTAGGAAGGTGTCACCACAGGTGGGGCGGGGAGCACAAAGCCCTTGTCCCTGGTCACAGCATCAGCAAGTCACATGCGGGGCCTGGGCTCCGTTCCTTGCTGGTCCAGCCTCTTTCGATGCTGCCACACGGCTTCTGTTGGGAGAACTAGAAGGGGGGCCCGGCGCTGGTACCCTGCTTTGAGAACCGCTTTCTGCAGACCACCCCAGGTCCCCTCTGTGGTGCTACCTCTGCACTGCGGGCATGTGGGGCCGTTCTCTGTTAAGTCACGGAATCCCTGGTTCCCCTAAGTGCCATTTCACGTCCAGACTAGGCTGTACTAGCCTAAGGATGCTTTCTGAGGAGGATGGAGCTCTGTTTGGGTGTGCTCCAGAGTCCAAGCAACCCCAGCATCACGGCCACTCTGTCACCAGGGTCCCCGAACCCCAAATCCCCAGGAACGCCTTCCTCTGAGAGGCAGAACAGACCTGCAACTCACATGCCTTAGCAACCAAACAACACGGCTTTTGTGGCTAAGATCTAGAAATTAAGATTGCTTTTTCCCACAGGGGTATCTACTCTCCTGGCTTTAACGTCCACAAGGAGAGGAACCCAGGGTCCTTCCAGGATGCCTGTGTGCTGCCAGGGCCAGGACCTGGGCACAAGGAGCAGGTATACTGGATACTCCTGGATACTGGATGGACCTGGATACTCCTAGATACTGGATGGACGTGATGGACGTGTGTGAGTGGATACATGGACGTGTGTGAGTGTGTCCATGTGTGTGTCCACTCATCCAGCAAACAACGACTGGGTACCTGAGCCGATGATACAGTGGAGAACTAGAAGCTTCACGGAGGCTGTGGCCTGGTGGAGGAAGACAGACAAGAGACACGTGTGCCAGCCAGCAAGATGGATGAGCAAATGTAGTGGTTAACGAAGACGGAAGTTCATTTTTCTTTGGCATTGAGGCCTTTGAAGGCAGCACCCAAGAACAGCGAGCAGATACCCAGGACCCATGCCGTGCCAGTCACTAGCTGCTCTGCCCTGCTTGAAGGGGCTGGCAACCTTGAACTCCGCTGCAGGCAAGGGGGCTACATCACTCCCCCAGTTCAGACAAGGACAGTGATCAAACGGGATAGGACAGGAGGACAAACCGCCCTTTTGCTCAGGACAGGCAGCAGCCTGCACCTTCACGTCGCTAACTAGAATGCTGGGCTGCAGGGGAGATGGGAGCGGTGGGTTTTCAATGGCATGGACAGTCCTACTGTTTCCTCTGCCAAAGCGGAGCTTCTCAACGAAGGGAGAAGGGAAGAGACAGGATGAGAGAGGAGTCGTGTCCGCCACGCGGTGTAAGCTGGGGTAGCGAGGTTGGTTCTGCTCAGGACAGATACTCCGGAGAGAATTAAACAGGAGGGGGAGGGCTGGCTAGAGGGGTGCTGCGGCATCTAGTTAGGGAAAGAGTATTTTAGGTGAGAATGAGCCAGGTTCATTCCAGGGCTAGCAAGGGCATGCAGGGCAGGGTCGGAGGGTAGAGGGCACTGAGCCCCATCTTCTAGGCTCTCGAGATCGGATGCTCCGCTTCCCTCTGCACTGGGTAGAAGTGGAGAGATGGAGCCAGAAGCTCCTCTACTCCCAGGTTTGTGGGATGCGTTACTTCAGAATTCAACTCACATCCAATTGATGCTGCGCTTACTCCTCCAGGGGCCGTGTGCCCAAGCTGAGGGGAAAGGGTGACTCTAGACCAAGCACTGAAGGAAGCTAGACATGGCTCTGAGTCAGTGCCAGCTTTCCTCCCCAAATAACTTGATCTGTCCTTTTTGATGGCTGCATAGTATTCCACAGCTTTTGAATCCACTTGTCTGTCCAGGGGCATTTGGGGGTGCTTCCATATCCTGAGGGAGGGAGGGGGAAACCAGGGATGAGCCCAAGGGAGTATGATGATGGCTCACAGGTGACACGGTGGGAGGACAGCTTTAAGAAAAAAATAATATATATATATTTATACACATAATAAAAAAAAAGACAAAAATACAAGAGCTTGGTTGGAAAGGAGTCTTTAAAATCGCACATCAGTAGGAAGCGACGGAACCCTACAATCCTCCAACTGAAGGCTGTGCAGCTAGCTGGTGATACCAGCAGTGGCTGGAACCCATCCCCAGATGTCAGGAAGGGGGTACATGGCTGAGAGACCCCGTAGGGTCACAAGGTGACCTCCCAACTGCAGGTTAGCAGGGTGGGCTTATTTTCAATCACTCCAGCACCCGCTTCCCCACCTGGGCACCTGTGAGCGGCCAGCGTTAGCTATCTACCACTGTCGTCTGGCACTGTCTGGTGGGCTGGGGTGAACGAAGTCTCCCACGCCAGCTCGGAGAGCCTGGGTGGGTGTGTTTCCGGCCGTCTGGGGTGATGTCATTCTCCCCGAGCCTGTGCTTGCTGGCGGGTGACCTTGGGAAGGGCGTTTGGGTGGCGTTTTCTCATCTGTCAAGCCGAGACAGTCACAGAGGCGGGAGTCACCTCTGGCAGACGCTGGGTGCGGCCCGTGCAGGCCACCTCGACTGAGCCCCCCGCCGGGGAAGAGGCGTTTCCAAGGGGCGAGACATGCCACGGCCATCCGGGCTGGGCCAGGTGGGGTCTGTGTGCGGCGACCAGGGCGTCTCTTGCGGGACAGATACCCGCAGGGCGTTCTCTCACACCCGGACGGTCACAGGGACTCCCAGGCCCACGTCTGCTTGGGCACTGCCGCTAACGGAATGGTCTGGGAGCGGGCCGCGACAAGCCACCTCTCTGGCTCGTGCCAATGGGCCGGGCGCCGAGGACCCAGCCTCCCTGCACGTTGCAGGCCGCTGGGAACAGCCGGGGCTCGTGGGTGAGGCATGATGAGCTGCTGGGACAGTCCCCGGCCTTGCAGGGTGGAGAGTGGGTCCCCTGCAACGGGGGCGGAGAGGAGGCAGCCCACCTCCCCCTGCGGACAGCCCTGCTCCAGCCTCAGCCAGCACCAGCACCGGGAAGGGCACTCCAGGAACCCAGAGGGGCGCGAATCTGGAGGGAGGGGAAGGCGTCTTAAGCCCCCTTAGAAGGCAGGTGATGTTCCCTGTCATCCTCTTGGTACTCCCAGTCAGGCTTCTCTGGGGTGAGAGGCGGGAGGTCCTCAGCCACTTCCCATGGAGGTGGTGCACGTGATCCGTCTCTGGGAGACGTTCGTCCAGGAGGCCTCTGAACCGGGTCCAAGTTCAAGTCCTCTGCCGGGGGGCGGGGGGTCTCCCGCCACCACCTGGGAGCTACAGCCCCACACGTAAAATGATTTCCAAGGTTCCCCCCCAGGAGAAAGGTCTTTGGACCAGCAGCGAGCAGGTCTGTGACGTATCCTCCACCCTGGGCAGAATGAGAGGCTGGAGGAACAAGTTCAAGTGCAAAGACTCCGATGGCTGTCCTGAAAAGGGGGGGGGGGGGACTGTCCTTTTCCAGCAAGGTCACTTTGGAGAGCCCTGGGCTGCCTTTCCAGGCTGATGGCTCCACAACACCTCTGTTCTCAGCGGCAGCTTTGCCTCCTACTCCCTCGGCGTAAGTGGACATCAGTGGACAAGCCCCCACCTGTAGCCGAGTCAGGAGACCTGCATCCAGGGCTTGGGATCTTCTCTGGGTTCCTCTCCTTTGATGTACTGTCAAGAGCCGAACTTCTTGAGGACTGACCTTGTGCCCAGGGGCGCTCATTCCAAGTGCTTTAGCCACATAATCCCAATATAACCCCCCGCCCCCCCCGGGGCTGGTACGATTACGATGCCCATCTTCCATCTGGGAATACCAAGTCACCGAGGAATCTGCTTTGTGACTGAGGTCACAGAGCTTGCCAGGGACATGGCCAGGCTAGAAACCCAGGCAGTGGTATCCAAGCCACCCCCGGGTGTATTATCGAAGCAGTAGCCGCCACAATCCTCAATCTAAAGGCAGAGAAGGGCTTATGATGAGAAGGCAAGGCTCTCCCACCCTATGCCATCCCACGCCCAAAAGTTTGTGTCTATTGGTAGTTCATTTCCATGTCTCTGATACGCACACACAGCTGTTTTCTGAGCTGCCACCCCTACCTATGAGCCGCTGGCCTCCATATGGGCTCTCGTGAAGGACAAAGTGGACGCCACCATGCATGATCATGCCAGAGTCCCTGCTGAGCCTTGTTGCCTGGCTTCAATAGCAGCTTCAAATAGCAGCCACAGCAGAGGTGACACTTGAAAGGTGCCTTTAAAAACATGTGTTTGCTTCTGCTTTTGTGCTCTTGAGTCTTGAATCTGGGAGTCTGGATACCCTGCAGGGAGACCCCATGGGAAGGTCACGGGGAGCAGGAGAGGCCCGGGCATCCTAGAGAGGCAGCTGAATCCAGCCTTCCTGCCCCCGATGCCACCAGACTAAAGTCACAGGCCAGGCATCCAGAGAGGCCAACAGAAGAACAGACACCAGCTGATCCCCAGCCTAGTCCCAGACTGCCAGAGTCTCACATCAGAAATAGTAACTTTGGTTGTTGTAAGTTGCTGTTTCCTTGGAGAATGATTTGCTGTGTAGGATTTAGGGCAGAAAGCATGTTTTCTGTATTTTTAGTTTCTTAATTATCCCTGGTCTATCCTTTGCGTCTGGCTTAATTTACTGTGCATCATGTTTTCAAGGTTCATCCAGGTTGTGATAGGTGTAAGAATGTCATTTATTTTTCATGGCTGAATAATACTCCACCACAGGTAATAACACATTTTGCTTATCCAGTCATCTGTTAATAGATACTTGGTTGTATCCATCTTTCAGCTATTGTTAACGGTCCACAAGTATCTGCTTAAGCTGATGCTTTTGGGTCTGTACCTCCAAGTGGAATTAATTGTTGGGCCGTATGATAATTCCAAGTTTAAATTTTTGAGGCATCACCAAATTTTCTTCCAAAAGCACTATGTTATTTTACATCTCTACCAGCAATGTATAAGGTTCTCCACATCCTTGCCAATACCTATTATTTTCTGCTTTTTGTTATTATAGTTTTGACTTGAATTTCCTTAATTACTGATAATGCTAAACATCTTTTCACTGGACAACTCAGGACTACTAACTGTATTTTCATAATCTTATCTTTCATTTGCATCTTTGGAGAAAGGTTTAATCATTTGCTCATTTTTTTCTGTTGGGTTGTTTGTCTTTCTGTTGTTGAGTTTTAGGAGTTCTTTATATATCCTGATAGTGAACCTTTCCCAGGTATTTGGTATTTGAATATTTTCCTATTCTATAGGTTGTCCTTTTTAGCTTCCTGACAATGCTTTTAATTTTAACAAAGTCCAATTCATCTGCTTTTTTCTTAGTTCCACTAATGTTGGCAGCTGATCACTATTAGAGACAAATTTTGGGGGTGGGATGTCATAGAAAAGTAGACCCTTCCTTGTCATTATAAGCCTTCTGTATCTTTAGATTTAAGACTATGGGGGTGCACTGTCTCAATGACTATGGGGTGCTAGTTTGGGTGTGACTGGGTTCCTTTTAGGGGGTGGGAATAAGCATGCCCAACATACAATGAACACTGAGCCAGTTAATGACATGAATGGGGGTTGAAGTAGCAGAAGATATTTGAGAAAGATCCTTTTCCATGCATACCATTCTCTAGTCCATTGCTAATTTCCACCAAAGTCAAGTTTATACTTGATACCACCATTAGCCCAATTTTTACTTATTTCCTAAACTTAAGGGCAATCAATGTGAACAATTAAAAAATTCTCAAATTCTTAGTTTACCACCAGTCAGACTGGAAGTTTCCATTCTGCTTTTCTATAAATACTTAGGTTCCGGCTGTGCATAGGATTATTTTTCCACTAACCCTGAGCAAAGCGGTGGGCATCTCAGTATCTACCTAATCTCAGTGCAAAACCTCTGATGGGACTTTACTCTCAAACCCTCTGGTTAAACCTCTGGGTCCTGTGAAAGCATTCCCTACCATCTCCTACTGAGGCATAGTTATGAAAGCCACGCTCACATGCACATCCTAGTTTGCAAAGCATCTTTCACATAACTGAAAACACCACTTTCTAGCATGAGTGTTAACAAACAGGATGAGCAAAGAACTAATACCAACAGGAGGATGCTGTGCCCCGGCCTCTCCCAACATGCAGCCCCACTCAGAGGCAAGGTCCAACTAAGGTATAACTGAGTCTCCGCAACAAAAAACTTACTAAATGAAGTTCTGCTTGCCTAACAGTCTTTATTTGGACATTTCTGGCAGCTGATTCTCATTCTCTCCCCTGCTGAGAACATGTAATTCACGGCCATGTGGAGCATCTAATTACTTGTGGGGCACTTAGGATACCAAACATCTCATCGCTGTTTTCGGCCTCACAGTTGGCTTGCTAGAAATCACCTACAAAATATTTTGAGCTCTTGGTTTGTCAGTATAAACATTCTCCAAGCTGCGAAAGCCTGTGTGCTGTTACATTACATGAACTATTTGCATTCCAGATAAATACTATTTTAGAGAATTGCTTTCGATTTGAAAAACTAAAAACTGTAAATATCCATCACGGTGAAATGACATGAAATTATATTGCATGCATTGCCTGGATGTCTAGGTAACAATTAAATGCAAGGGAACTTATTTAAAAAATATGTCCTACTACAGGAAGACTTCCAAACATAAGATGTCTTATTGAATAGCAAAATAAGTTGGGTATTGATTTGCATAGCATAAAAAAAATTATGGAGCAAAAACACCAAAAGAAAAACCTGTCTGCAGTTTTTCTCTATGTCTGTAAATGCAGACATACAGAAAAATATTTGGAAGAGTAAATAGGCCTGAGATGGTGGCTCATGCTAAAAACTGAGCTTGTCAAGTTTTTCTCTTTCACATGAAGTGAATATACTTGCAAGTTATTTGTAGAACTAAAAACAGTTAAAGATGCGAGCTGACTGATGATCATTCAAACAGTATCTGACTGGGCATGGGGTTCAGCTACAAAGACCAGAACTATCTTCAGTCCAAATTTCCTTCCTGCAAGTCAGAATTCTGGAAACGCAAAGTGATACAAATTCTTGGTTTAGTCACTGTTGGTTTTTGAAATCAACTAGGTAAAGCAATTCCTTCCCATTACCCACAACATTTTTCAGCTGCTTCAGCAAAGGTGAGGTCAGCTGAGGATTGAAGCAGAGAGCATGTTCTTTCCATCATCCATCTCATCTTCCCCAAACTCCTACCACCCCACTGAAACCGAACCCTTGCGGGGAGGAGATGAAAAACACGGGAACTGGTTCCTACACTTATTTTAAACACCTAAGCTTTATGGAACTTCTTTCATCTCCGTGTCTCTTAAGAAAACTGTCAAAGCAACAAAGACACAAAGTGGAAACAGATGTTTTTTTCTAGAGAAGTGCTCTCAGGAATGACTTCAGATATTTGTTTTCTAAGTAACTGTACCGACTGACTTTTCCTGCCCGCTATCACAGCCCCTGGCATCTTTCTGGGGTCTTGGGAGGCATGCATGCTCAGACAGATGGGGCTTCCAGCAAGCCCCAAGGACAGAAGTCAGCCCAGGTTGCTCGGCCCCAGCTCAGTTTCAGAGGGACCCACACGCACGGCAGCCAGAGGGTGTGTGTCTCCAAGAGCCCAGGGAGAGCAAAAGTGCTGTATTCTCCGGCTGATTCTATTTTCCCCCTTTGGGGAGGGGCAGCCCTCTCGGGTGCCTCGAAGCTGTGGAGGGTCTTGGGAACACAAGCCCCCCCATCAGAGGTTCACGACCCCCTCCCCGAAGTCTCTGCTTTTAGGCACTTCGGTTGCTAAAGGCCTTTCACTTTAATTCCATTTGACTTCAATTGTGTCCAAATGACTGTAAAAGGGAAGAAGACAACAAGCTGTAAATATGAAGAGAGACAGAAAATCATTGAGAATCCTGCCTTTATGAATATTTGATGAAGAAAGGTTAGATCCATAGCTGGTAAATTATAAGAAATTATGTCCATCATGTGACTCTGTCAGCAAAGGTTAATACAAATGGGCTGGGACTTCGTTGGGATGACAACGCAGATTAAAAAAGATTTGTCCTGTCCTCGCTGCAATTAGTTTTTCTTCTCTTATTAGTGTAATCGAGTTGATCATTAGGATTATGGCCACGGAACAACTGCTCGGTGCAATCCTGTTGCTTTTCAGACCAGCGCTGCATTTTCACAACACATTTTTCATCTCCACTAATCTTGCCCTTAATTGTGCGGCTGCCGTGACCAGGAGCTGGGTGTTAACTCTTCTGATCCGGCACTGCCCTCACCCCAAAGTGCGCTGGGGACACGCGGACTGCATGGTGAGCCCACATTTTCCCGGGGCTGGATGCATGGACCTCGTGGTTCATTTAGCACAAGCAGAAAAATGGTTATTTTTGCTCCAATAACAGCTGCAGCCAAGTGTGAAATTGTGTATAATTGTGGTATAGGATTTTTACCCAGGTTAAAGGGCTTCTTGGGGCTTCCATTAGGAACCTCATTTCTTAGGTATTTATGACTTGTTTTCCACTTTCAAGCAATCGGACTGAGGCTCAGTGTTCTCCATTGAGGTCTCACTGTCGTGGATTATTGTTATTTGTTATTTTGCAAAGAGGGTTAAGGTAATGCACCTTGCATTGCTCCTGGCAAGTCAGAAGGTAGGAGGTGCGAGGTACTGGGGACCGATCAGCAGAACTGAGATGCCACGGACCCCGAGATTTGAAGGCACAGTGTGTCCAGATGCATTTCCAAAGGTGCCTTTATGCCCTTGCAGCAAGGCGAAGGAGCTTGGAGACTGGAGTGAGAGAGGGTGCATGAAGGACCAGTAACTAAAGCAACACAAATCAGAGGGGCTTTAATTTTCTAGCCATTTCCGATCAGGCTCTGAACTCACACCCCGCACATTCCTATGGCATGGTGATCCGGTGATTTCTCTATAGAGAAGAGAGAATGACCCTTTCTTCTGATAGCTACGGATCACAGAAGACCCGCCATTCATGAAGTTGTCTTGTACCTTTAAAACGAGGAACCTGGCTGATGGCAAGGTTAGAGATCACTGAGGGGAGAGGTGAAAGGCAGGCAAGATTTTCACCATGGAGGGGATGTGAAGGGGAAGAAGATCAGAGGTGGTGTGTACTCGCAACAGAAAGGGGAACTGGCAAATAAGCATCTCTGTAAGTATAATAGATGCTCGTCAATCAAGAGATCCCACAGACCAATGGGGAAGGTGAGGTGTTTTTCCAAATCTAAAGGAAGACTTGGAAAAACTGAAGGGCCAGGGGAAACGCTGTCCTCGGAAGGGTTAAACGTGACAGCCAAGAGAGTAATTGGGATTGTCATGCCCAGAACTATCTCACTGCGGCAGCAGAGTCCAGGCAGGGTCCGCTGAGAGCTTCCCCCAGCAAAGCCCACTCTGCCCGTGTACATGGCCATCTGAAGAGAGGACATTTAGCACATCAGGGAGCCTCCCACATGATCAGCTCTCCTGATCAATATCGTTGACAGTATTCCTGCCTAAAAGCATGGGGCAGCTGTATGGCGGCCACCAGAGCAGTTGGGAGCTCTGCTGATACATCACCTTGCACCTCTGACTTCTCCAGGCACCCCAGAGGCGTGTGGCTTTTCTCCCCAAGACCTGGGTTTTTCCACCTAAGTGATCTTGACCTAAAGGAGTTGAGTCAACTACATCCTTCATCTGGGATTGGGGTGGAGGAGGAGGGTGTCATTCAAATGACTCGGTCTCCCAGGCCCCCACATAGTGTGGTGGCCCTGCCATCAGCCTCTCTCGGCAGATCCCCCCAGATTTGGGAAATCCCAGGAACTGTGCATCCTCACTGCACTCAGAGGAATACAAATGGCTTCTCCGTGTAGCTGGATGGCTTCTGAGACCAGAGCACCTGGCTAGTCCTGCTCCACCATGTGACCCACACCTGAAGAGACATGCCAGCCACTATCGACTCACTGCACTTAATGCTCCAGAAAGCAGTCATGTCACCTCACCCAGGATGACACTAACTCACAGAGACAGAGGGAATACACTCCTCATGTCCTCCAGTCCCTAAAGTGGCACTGGGGGGCAATGGGAGGCCTGACTTGTGACATTCACACCCAACATGCACTGTTCATTTTTGTGCAGCGATCTGGGGACCAGCCTCTAGGGTCAGGATGGACCCCAACTCAAGAAGCACCGGCAGTGAGGACTCAAAGGGGCCCATGGAAGGATGGGGTGAACACTTGCTAAGAACCAGCTGTCAACAAGCTCTCCATGTTCTTAGGCCGCCATTGTTGTTCTGATACAGGGTAGTGACGCAGTTGGAAATTGTATGGGTGCCTAAATGCCCTGGCGAGCGGGATCTGAGAGGAAGACCCATGAGAAAGAGCAAGAAGTGCCAAAGGGCACACAAAATGGGGGCCGGAGAGATAGGAAGGGAAACGAGAATGGTGGACTGAGAGAACAGGCCCACATGGCCTGGCCAGAGGAAAACCCCTGGAAGTGTGAGCTGGAGCCATGGTGGGAGAGTGGTCGGCAGAGACGTAGCTAAGTGTGGAGTTGGATGCCAGAATGGCAGACCAGGGGTGACCAGGGTCTGCTGGGAGCAGGCCTGGTGGATGTGGCCAGAAGCTGCCCAAGGCAGGCCTGCTAAAGGAAGCGCTTGGAGCCACAGCAAGGTGGCAGATTTGGAAAGCTGAGTTTGCATCAGCATCTGCTGGAAAAGTTTGAACAGCCTTGGAGAAGTGGAGCAGCTCGGAATGCTGGAGAGAAAAGAAGCAAAGAGAAGATGCTGGAGAAAGACTGGACTTTTGCAGGGTGCCTGCCTGAGGTTTGGAGGGGCAAAGGGGTGCCATCCTGGACATGTGCTTGGGACTTTTGAACTAAACGGTACTTGGGGTGAAAAACTGGCCACTGTGCCATTAGGACTTTTCATTTTCCTGGTTCATTTTCCTCATAAATAAAACCCTGTTGTTTCAATTGCATGTGACTGGGAACTGCTACCTGCGGGCAGTGCGAATCTGGTAAGAAGCTGAGTGGCAGAAGCTGCATTTCAAAAATGCCCCTTTCTTCCTGTCACTTGTTGGTTGGTGGTTTCTTCCCATTTGGACCCAATATCAGTTCCAAGTTGACTGAGGAAGAAACCACTTAGCAGGAGGGTTGGAATATCCAGCCAAGGTCAGAGTTAGCTATGTAGGGAAAGGCAGGGGTTCAAATTCAGTCCTGCGGGCTCCAAAACCACCCCCCAAAACTGTCTGTACTGCCCAGCGCTGCTCAGTTCTACTAGCAGGATAGAAAGGGAACATCCCAGATGAGCAGAAGGACAACGGAAGAACAGCCAAGTCCCCAACTCCTGAATCCCCGAAGAAGGCAGGCTTCGGCACCCTGCAGACAGCACGCAGACACTGGTGTGCATTTGGCTCTCAGGATGTATGATAGGAGTATGAGAGGGACCCCGGCCCCATGTGGGCCACACTTGTCCGGTGACTGGGCACTCCACCCAGGACAAAGCCGAGACTTTCTGAAACGGGCCCAGGGATGGTAGCCCTCCCGGCTGAGCTGTGACTATTTGAAGGACTATTCAGTGAAACCCTGGAGACAGTTCCCCTTCAGATAAAGAGCACGTTTTTTATGGTGCCATCAAAGGAGGCCAGAGAACCTGACGCTTTCAGCTTTAAAGACAACATAATGAGATCAGAGATTTTGCTTGCAAAGAAATTAACTTTCGGTTAATTAATGAAAGTAACCTTAAACAGCAGGCATGTTGCCAACAACCACGATGCTATAATAAAAAGGGGAGGGGGGCAGGGGCGGCAGGGATAATGGGTTGCTTTCAAGGGGCCAGACCTCAGCAGCCCAGAAAAGAAATTTGATGAGGATGCGGCTTGTAAATTTGATCTCAAATTCTTAAGATGAACAAATAATAGTCTTATCTGTAATAAAGTCTGCTACAAATGCTTTCTTTTTGCCCATAATTTTCTGTTCAATTTAGATAGAAGATTTAATTAGATGTTGGTGAAACACCAGTTATTTAATAAAACCCTTAATAAAAATCTAATCTAGGGTACATAGAAACCACTGTAACATAATTACAATCTAAAAAATACATTTTAGAGTATTTACTTTTTACAATGAAGAAAATAGATGTGTGTATGTGTGTGTGTGTGGGGGGGGTCTGTTTTTCACTCACGGTGAGGACAAAAGGCCAAGCCCCAAAAAGCCCCAGGTCCAGCCCTCCCTGAGAGTCTGTTTTCAAGGATTTTCTTTTGTCAGTTGCAATCCTAGGGGATCTAGAACCGGAAGGAGGGACTGAAGACTGACCCGTCTGATCTCCCGGTGTTTCAGTTGAAATGTGCCCAATCATCAGATCCTCATCTTCAAGGCTTCCTAACGTTGTACTGCAAGCAGCACAGACCCCGAAATGTGCTCAACAGGGACAGTTTCACAGTTATGTTCCTCAGCAAACCCTTGGGCCAGGGCAAATTTTCTCCCCCAACCTGAACATAGTAATAGGTACATACAAAAGCTATGATGAATGAGTGAAACCCAGGGGGTCCATGTACATGAAGGGGACACCCGCCCAGCCCCTTCACCGAAGGCCATTCTGGGCCAGACATGTCGGTTTCTGTGTGAAGTTGCTCCTCAGCTCCCCTCTGCAGTGGGACTGGGGTCCAAGCAGTCAGAAGCAGAGGGTGGTCTGCTCTCAACGGGCTTACTGAAAGGAGGTGAAAAGCTTGGAGGAATTGACACCAGCCTGGATGCCACGGTTCAGATGGTGCTTCCACACCTATGTCCCTTGACGCGACCCCTTGCAAGGCTGCTGCTTCCTGACAGCTCTGGTGGGAGAACCTGAGGTAACGTCTGAGGTAAAGTCTGAGGTAACGTCTGAGGTAACATCTGAGGTAACATCTGAGGTAACCAGAGTGGGGGTAGAGTTTAACTGAGCAGCAGAGCTAGTTCCCGGGGTGCCAGGGTAGGTGCTGGTGGGATCCGTCTGTTTTTCTGCAGTCTCTCAGCAAAACCAGCGGCAAGAACTCAAGACCTGAGGAAGGTGGCCTGTGCGCCCTTGGCCAGGCCACGAGCACCTCCGCTCATGTCTGCCTGGAGAAGGTCACTCTTACTCTGTCTGCAGGCTGTGATCAGCTTAATCATCAGGATGGTGTTCCAGTGGCTTCCAGGGTAGATAAATTTAAATAACGGCCCCTCCTCTGACGAAGGAAGGGAAGTCCACCGAGTCTGCCCATCTGTTCCGCAAGGCTGTTCACTTGGAGGCTCTGGTTAGTAGCCTCCTACTTCCCTCTGCAGCTGCAGTCTCCAAACAAGGCTGCCATGTTTGGGGGTAACACAGGGGTTTACAGTGCATGCTATTTCTGGTTCAAACCCGATTCCTCCTCGGCGACCAACACAGGGGCTGGGCATGGCTGGTGGACACAGGGTAGCCAACAGGGCCCATCAGGCATTTGGGGGCCACACCATCCCCCAGAATGCACTCCGACTGGGCCTCCGCGTCTGCCGCACTGGGATGTGCAGGACTGCTACAGCCATCCAAGTCCAACCCAAGACTGAGCTGGAGGGCAAGAGAAAGCAGGGACCTGCCACCGGATTCAGGAGAAACGGGCTGAGAAGACAGCGGGGAAACCATGGGAAGTAATCACTAATTGCCTCCTTGGGGAGGGGGGCCAGGGCGGACCACCAGCCCCTCTTCTGGTCTCTCTTTCCGAGGCGCACTGACTTCTGTCAGTCACCTTCTCTCCCTCTGCGCCGGGAAAGCTGGCGTCACCTTCTCTGTGACCCTGCCATACCCAGGGACGGGAGCCACGTGCTTCTGCTCAGAAGAAGAGGCACGGATGCACTTTCAGGTCCGAAAAGTAGACGGAGGGGAAGGATGTCCCAGCCTCCCTTTCGGGTAGAGAAGACACAGGCCGGTCACAGCTTCCCTTAAATATCAACATTCTAATGAGGCAACACGGAGCCCGGCTTCACGTGTGCACGTCGCACAACATCCTTTCTCAACAGGATGTCGGGGAGCCGGGGACGCCTCCAAGCACGGGCTGTTCCTCCGGAGGGATGTTGACGCTTGTGGTCTGCTAAGCAAGCAATGCCTCAAAGTACACTCTTCCCGGAGCCGAGGACTGACGTAAGTGCTCCAGGCCAAACCGTAGAAAGAGCCTGTTCCCTTTCCCAGGGGTTTTGTTAAGGAGGACTCTGCCTGACAGGACGGGGGGGCATGGCAGATGCCAACCTGCAGACAGTCACCGAACAGGTAGCAAAGCCACCTGACAGGTGCGCCATCCTCCTGACTCTGGGGAGACTGCAGGCTCCTGGGGGACAGTTGCCACCTGACACTCCAGGGTGCCCTGACACTCCAGGCCACCCAGCCCTGGCTTCGTCATGCCACAGACAGGGTCCCCTCAGCCATGGCAGCTTAGCCTCGGGGGTCGAGAACCTGACCTTGGAAACCCCAGAGAAGTCTAATGTCTGACCACCTTGAACGTGACCAATCGTGTCTGAAATCCCAGAGAGACTTGGGGCGGGGGGTCCTGGCTTTGTGAGTGAAGCTGGGAAAATGACGAAAGTCTAGATCTGGGGACACAAGCAGCTACGTGGTTGGGGTGCCATGGAGAGCCACCGAGAGGGAGGATGGGAGGTGGGCAGTGGCAAGTGAAGAGGCGAGCGCCATCAGTGACCGCTGTTAGGCTGCAAAAGCAGCCCAGGCACTTGGTGACTGCAAGCCGTGACTTTGTGTGACTGTCATTCCAGCCCCGTCATTAACCGTCAGGAATGTGGCTCCTCGCCTCAGGAGCATGACGACTAGCCTTCCCCAGGATTCCGAAGCATGAGAACCATCCCGATCGCCAGCCACGTGGGTCAGTTTAAGGCTCTGCCAGGGAGGTGACAGAGTGGCTCAGGGGCCACGTTTAGCTCACAGATATGGATGCTCATTTTTGAAAAATGTCTTTATTTTTTAATTAATTAGTTAATTAGGTAGCTAATTAACTAATTAATTTTATTTGTGCATATATTCCATCATTGTGTACCCCGGGGTTCTCCCATTTCCTTAACACCGTCCACCATCTTAGTCTTTTGTGCCCTCCCCCATTTCCTTCCTCCTCCCCCTCTCGATCTATGGTTTGGTTCTGTTGGTTGTTTCTAGTTTTTCTTATTCGCTTGTTTTCTCCTATGTCCTTCATGTGAGGAGACCATCCCGTATAAGAAACCTAAAGATTCGTTCAAATATCCAGACCTTTGGTTTTGTTTGAAAAATGGAAGGATCTGCTTATCTGGATATTAAATATTCCTCCATTAATGTTACTGGTCGGTGATGAGTATAGTGAACACTCCCTTTACCTGCTACCTTTTTTGAAGAAATCCCCCCTCTCCACGCTTGACTTGCTTCATTCATCTCTCTGCCTGGGCTCTGCTCCAGTTCGCTGGGCTATGAGTGGGGCCAATTCCCGTTGCTTGTCTGACTAACTCCTTCCACAGTGCTGCCATTTTGTTTCTGGAATCTTTCAGCTCACTGGGGCCTCTGGGCTTCTTTGAGTCACAAGAACTGCACCATTCACAGCAACTACTCGGATGGCTTTCGCTGCTTTTCCCTGCTGGCCAACAAAAGTAGTCCACCCACCATTTTAATTTCATTCTCTAACTCTAGTCAAATTTACTAGAATATTCCCTTCTGTGGTTTTAGTTCAGACTTCACGTTGAGGCTAAGTTAGCGCAGAGCTTGCAGGGAGATTCGGATCATGAGCTTAGACTCAAACTTTGTTCTCGGTTTGGCCATCCTGTGCCTTATAACCATTTCCTTGTTACTGTTGGTTCGTTCAGCAGATGCCGACGTCATCGGACACACAAACGTACGTCCATGACCCCAACTCCAGGGACACACCTGGCATGTCAGACAGCCGGACAAGTCATAAGAAGAAGTCACCTTCTTCTTATATGCACATAAGTCATCCAGATGAGCTGCTCTCAATAACCACCGTGCCATCGTCAGTAGTGCTTACAACAACCACACCAGAAATGAGTTCAAACAATCCCAGTGAGAAAAGTCTTCTCAAAATGAGTGTGTGTAACTGTGCTTGTCCATGGCTGTAATAACTGAGCCATCGTGAGTTAACCTCGAGGTTGAACATGATGCTTATGAAAGGACATGTGACAGCAATGGGCTGGGGTGGTGCTCATTTAAATATATTCGCATATTTAAAACTTCTGGAGTCATGGAGAGGTTGGGTAGACGTCAGAATGGCAAATGCTGTGTGAGAGAGGAGGATTCCATCCGCAACATAATTTAGGACAAAGAATGATCTTGAGGAAAAGCAGGCTCATCATCCATGTCAGCCTCTCCATCTTAAAATCCTCTCCAGACATGGCACCGTCCATCACCAGCCTGCAGGATGGGTGGAGGGGAGAGCTGGGTCAACCTCTGCTGAGTCCCTGAGTATCTCCGAGCTCAGCTTCTGCTTCAGATGGTTAAGACTGGCACTAGCATCCTTGACCCCGCGTGGCCCAGAGCCCTGTTGTGAATGTTTGGTCTTATCTTCCAAATCCATCAGTCTAGATTCCTGGGCCAGCTTGCCTGCCACTCCAGCCTTCAGACCTCGCTTGCCTCTTGTCCTAACTCAATGCCCTGCCAAGCCTTGCACACAGCAAGCCAGCAGACAGCGGGAGTGCGGTCTGACTCACCCTCCTTTGCCTCTGCTGATTCCTCCAAACCCAAGTGCCTGGTCTGCCCGCCGGAGCGTTCACTGAGCCCTCTTCGCTGCATCGTTGACCTTGGCCAGAGTCCACAATGTCCACTGCTGCCCAAACCCCAGGGTGGACGTCACCTAAGCATCATTTCGCTGTCCATCTTTGGGAAGCGGAGGTACCTCAGGCTGAGGCTGTGAGTTAGACTCCCAAGCGAGCTGAGAATAAAACAGCTCGGGGGAGGGAGCGGATTACAAATGGCAGCCGCATCACCCACTTAGAGGCCAAAACAGATGACAACTCAGCGGGTACTGGGCTCGGGCTGGGGTTTGATGCTTTATTAGGTGCCATCACTGGGCCTCCGGGCTCCCAAAGGTTGCTGTGGGGTTCATGATGGCCATTTCTGAGGACAATATATTGCCCACGAGCAAAATAAATGGTCTTTTAGTTCTGAAATGTCAATAAAATCCCTGCTAGAGAATGCTTATCTTATTCAAGCACAGCTTTTAATATCCCCCTAAATCTGCAAATCAATCCACGATTTTTGAGATTTCATTGAGAGGTGTCTCAGGCAACCTGAGGTTCCTTTACACATGATGATGATGATGATGATGATGATGATGGTGATGATGGTCATTAACTTTATCAGTTCATCACAGATGCCAATAATCACATATGTCAGTTAACTGAAATTGTTCTCGTGTCTTTTTTTTTTTTGCTTCAAATGTTGACCTATTATTATGAGAAACAAGCACTTTCCAAAAGGGTGGTGATTGTGCCTCATCATTCTGGAAAATCAAGACAGAGTTTCAATATTTAATTCTAAATCCTAAGCACCCATTATTAACACATGTGCCTTTCCTCATATTCAGCAAGGATTAATAACACTAACCTTTTAGCCCTTGTCAAGAGAAATAATGCTAAGGAAGCATTTTAGGGTGTGGCTTTAATAGGCTAAGGTAATGGCTGTATCCTGTTCCCTCAACCCTAAAATCTGACCAAATATCACTAGTCAATCTTACATGCTGCTGAACTGCACATGCTAATTTCTGTTTGTGTGCAAATATATACATATATATACATATATGTATATATATATACACATATATGTATATATATGCGCACTGTATATATACACAAACATACCCACTGGCATAAATCTACAAATATATGGGTCTATGAAATACATAGGACATTGTTTTGGTGGGGGTTTTTAAATCAGTGTTTGAAGAACAGTGGACAAATGATTTCCTGATATTCTTTGCCACGGTTTTGTGTCATTCAGATAATGCCCATTTCTATCATGTTATTACCTATTTCTAGGATGTGGCCTGAAAAATCTGGGCTACCTTCAGAGATGTTATGAAGTGACTTCTTTATTCTTGTGAAGAGGAAAAAGGCAGGTTAATCATCTATTGACTCCTCGGTCTTATTACTGGCATAAAGCTCCGGCTTTGCTGAATTTCCTCTTTTTAGTTACCTAACAAACATACCTCAGCGGAGGTGCAGATAAAGATCGAAAGATTAAGCTTTGTCACTCAAATGATAATTAAAAAGAGTATTTTAAACACACTGTAAATATACACAAGCCATCATAAAATCATCAAAACCCTGCCGGAGCTCACCACCTCCAGAGTCTATAGATTATCGGGGAGTGGGATATTGATGTTAAGTCCTGCTGGTCTGTGGAGATTGTCATTAACTGTCCCAAGCCCGCACTCAGCCAGCCACCTGAGCTGGGTGAAGACAGGCTCTGGCTTCACACATTCTAGTGGGCGGATTAGTGGGATTTGGGGTGAGCGGTTTAATATGCATTTAATTGGGATCCTTTCCTATGCATCTCCAAGATTCTTTCAAATATATTATTCCAAGGACTTACAGCAAAACAACAGGAAGCCAGCCTCTGTTGTCCTGCTTTTAAAAACCAGAGGCAGAGACAGGACAGATTTGGTAAAGCAGATTAATTTCATCTCAAAATTTCATTTATAACATGTCATAAAGAGACACACGAGCCCGTGTAGATTAGTAACATCACCTTTCATAAAAAGCTGAGCTTGTCATCGCAATCTTATTAGGATGTCATGCATTGCTAAACTGGTAAAATATTTCTGTATATTCCAATTAGTGCAATCACTTACTGGCACAGACATTGCAGAGAGAACTATCTTCTTTTTTTTAAAAAAAAAAAGTCCTTTCCACTGGGAACTAATCCTTTGTTTGACAATTCAGAGGATGTTATTTAGAGATTTTAATTGCTCAGTTGATCTGTGGCTAGATCTCATAATCAAAACAATAAAATTGTTGGTTGGTTTTTTTTTTGTTTTTTTTTTTTTGACAACTGTAATAAAATGCTGGTAGTGTCCTGGGATAGTTAACGCAAGTTGGATTGACACTGTCAGGTTTTTGTTTGTATATATCTTCTTTATCACAGGTCAACGAGCCATTTCTTTTTAGAAGTGACCAGGGCGTTAAACAGCATGGATATGATCAACAGATACTTCAAATGTAACTTAATGTCTACATGGAAAATTTAATCTGCTGTCTATAACATTCAACCTGATAATCGATGAAAAGCGGCCACCATTCTTAATTAAAAAGGAAAAGATGTAATTGGGGGAAAAAACAAATATGCCAGTCTCAGTTGGGCTAACGGAATGAAGGAGATACTTGACCAAAGAAGAAATATGGTCATTTGTATAGAAGTAAGGACTTGTGTTTCATTAGGAATAAAAATGTAAATGTAATTGGGAGATGTTGCTTTCAGGTTGTACATGAGGTTGAAAGAATTCACTCACATTCACACACACACACACACACACACACACACACACACAACTATTTTGGCCTCTGATGATTAGTTTTGACCCAATCATCTAAGTCTTAGGACTATGAACTAAGGTGACATAGCTCGCCACCAAGGTTTTCGAAAATGATATTCCCCCCAGCATTTTAAGTAGGAATAAAATAGGAAACAAGCTAAATATCTAACAATGGAAGAAAAATCTAGTAAGCGAGGTCCATCTTCGCAAGGGCATCTGAGTTTCTATTTAGAATCATGTTTCTTGGGAGTCTTTAAAAACACGGAGAACTGTCATTCTTGAAGAAGTGAAGGAGGCAAGCTATGAAATACTACGGTCCAAATTCTGTTGCACGGGGTATGGTGTATGAATGGAGACATCACAAAAGACAGGGAGACCCCACTGAGTGAGCTGAGTAAGTCCTTCTTGAGTTACTCCTTTTAGCTCAAGGTGGTGGGGTTGTGGGTGGCTTTTAGCTCAAGGTGGTGGGGTTGAGGGAGGCTTCTCCTGTTCTGTTTCCTACTTCTGTGCATTTTCAGAAATTGGTTTTCATTAGCATGGCTGACACGTTCATTGGAAACATGGTCACTGGGAAAATCTATTCAGAGATGTTGCTTCCTGGCCTGTTTTCTTTCTTTTTTTTTTTTTTTCTTTTGAGACTAGGTCTCGCTATTTTTGCCAGTGGAACCCCAGGCTCTCGTTGCCCGGGGTACCACAGACTCAAGCCATCCTCAGCCTCAGCTTCCCAGGTAACTGGGATTACAGGCGCACGCCACCATGCCCAGCTATCTTTTTTTGGTACTAGGTCTCGCTACGGGCCCCAGGCGGGACTCGAACCGCGATCCCTAGCCCCGGCTGCTTCATAGGCTGAAGCTTATAGGCACGAGCCACCGTGCCCAGCTTCTTGCCTGTTTTCTAAATACGTCACCTGAAGGGAAAGACCCTGAAATAAAAAGCCAGTTGCTTCTGTTTTTATTTTTTCTTGGAGAGGGGTTCAGGGGTTCTTCCCAAGGACACGTTTCCTGGGAACATGGAAAAGAAGCCTTTTAAAAAGTTACCGTGGGGGGAAGGGCGAGGCGCTGGGCCTGAGACACAGAGCTTGCCTGTGACACAGTGCCAAGGCCCAGACAGAATTCAGGGCCCACAGAACAGGCACTAGGTGCCCAGGGAAGCTGACACCTGACTCAGCACAAAGCCATTCTCCGTCAAAACAGCCCCAGAGAGAGACACAGGCCAGCCCTGAATTTGCATTCAATCTTGAGTTTGAAATTCTGTCAACGGGTCATGTTCTTATCAGAAATACTCATATTCAGGTGGGAGCGCTGCTCCCAGCCACCGCCAGCTTCCCCACTATCCCCCTTTTAAGGGGGACTTCCGGCCTCTCTTTCCCAGGGGTGACACAGATGATGCTGGTGAGGACCCAGGTGCACACGCTGCAGACACAGGCCGGGCCTGACTGTGAGGACGAAGCGCGTGGTGCTTTCGCTCAGGTGAGCTGTCTTGGCGTTCCAGGACCTTTCACTCTCGAGAGCAGAAATGAATTTGCTGAAGAGTCTGAGCAGAGAATCGCCTTGTTCTCTAGCTTCAGCTGCCTCCTGGCAAGCACCCCCACTTCTAGGGTCTGTCCTTGCTGTTGGTCCCGGCATGAGAGGCACCTGCTCTGGCCTACGGGGGGATGAGGGGGGCAGAGAATGCACGGAGGGGGCGCGCACGGACACGCAGGAAAAAGGAAAATGAACTCTGGCAGGTCCAGGTCAATCGACTTATTGATCGAGCACCTACTGTGTGCTAAATGTGGGTTTACTGATTGAGCACTTACTATGTGCAAGTTTATTGACTGAGCACCTACTATATATGGGTTTATTGCTTGAACACCTACTTGGTGTGGGTTTATTGAGCACCTACTATGTGCGAGTTTATTGATTGAGCACCTACTATGTATGGGTTTATTGCTTGAGCACCTACTTGGTGTGGGTTTATTGATTGAGCACCTACTATGTGCAAGCTTATTGACTGAGCACCTACTATGTGCACCTACTATGTACTATGTGCTGCACCACCTCATTTACGTAGTACGTCATTTGATTCTGCACAGCCCAGAACGCCAGATGCCAGCCTATAGAGTCCTTTTCCCCTCAGACTCCCAGCCAGGATCACTCTCTAAGACTGTCAATACGAAGCAATATTTCAAAAGCACAGGCTGAGGAATGAGGCGAGCCACAGGTTTCTCATTTGTAGTGCCCGGGAATGATTTAGATCCACGTCCAGGGGCAGAAGGTAAAGAAGTGGCCGGCCTGTCTTTCTGAATTAAGCAGGTAGGGACTCCTCTAACAAGAAGCCCACTGCTGTGTGTGGGGGGGTGGAGGGTGGAGGGTGTCTTGGTCTAGTTGGGGCAAAGGAAGACGCACAGCCTGCTTCCGGACCCCCTCCCCCCCCCCCCCGGGATCTCTGAGTGGCTTTGTTTCCAAGCTCAGCATCTCCAGATTCACAAATCGCAGAAAGCATCCTCCTTCCCCTCCCCCGTTCCCACCTGCCAAGTGCCCCCCGTGCCACTTGCTAAGCGGCTGCACTATAAATAGCTGGAAGGAGGGATGCACGCTTGGCCACCCCTCCAGCCGGTGAAGGCTGGCCTCCTCGGGGGGGACCGGGTGAGCCCGGTCACCACCGCCGCCGCCTCATTAGGACGCCAGGCACTCCTTGGCGCGGGTCGCTGGCCGCCTGTGGTCTGCTTCTGTGGCCATGACAGCCGGCTGGGACCGGCCTTCCACCAAAGACCAAGTACATGATCCACTGCAGTTAATCAATAGGATAATGGAATGAATCAATAGGAAAGATTTTTAGAAGGTCTTAATTAAAGAAACACTTGCAGATACAAATGATGTCTTCAATCTATTGATAGTGCCAAGGTGAAGGGTTAAACACAAACAAAACCATCAACTTTATTTCGCCGGCATGCCTTCCGCCGGAGAACAACCCAGAAGCCTCCTGGCCCAGGGTCAGCCCATTAATCAGTCCCTTGTCAATTCCATGGCCAAACTGCATGGGAAAATTAGGCTATGATCAAAAATTTTAATTACTAAACAGCAGCTCGGAACAACGATGAAAAATAGACACGGGTCACCTCCCTGGCCCTTAAAAAGGGGCAACGTCCCCCATAAAAGTCGGCGCTGCAGACGAACTCCCTTTCCAGCGGGATACGCGGAATTAGAATAATTAAAGAAAGCCTAAATTGATGGCTCCCACTTAGGCAGGGAATGCTCCAGCGGGCCTTCTGCTCAAACATGTTACATCAATATTTTTGATTCCCCAGACGGTCCCGCACTAGGTACTGGTTTAAAGAGACATCAATCTGTGATGTCAGCATTTATCTAATGAACCTTCAGCAATCAATGTCCGGGACAGGTTGTTACACGAGGCCCCCAGTCTGTGTGCTCACGTGCCACATTCACCGGGTAAGCTCGGAGCCCAAGAACAGCGGACTCGAGGGGGAGCTGGGGTACCCGGGCTAGAAAAGGCTGGGATTATGCGATCAGGTTCAGCCCAAGAACCCAACGATACTGGAGCAAACCAGGGAGCCACAGCACTGGCCTGACTTTCCAAGAACGTCATCACTCCAGACACGGGCACACTAGGTGACCTGCTTCCCCAAGATGGCTTTCCCCGCCCCCCCAACGTGGCTC
>PVHY01014736.1:0-37717 GCA_004024945.1 Uropsilus gracilis | reverse complement strand
CCCGGGCCCCCCCCCCACTCCTGCCTGGCCACCATTACCTTCTGGCTGCCTCAGTTCTGCATTTTGATTTCTAAAGACCGAGACTCAGAGGCCTTCTCTGGCTTAGGTATTCACTCCCTTGCATCTCATCTCTGAAGGCCTGGCAGCTCCCAAATGCCCATGTGCAGGCACACCTGTCCTCAGAACTCCAGATTCACACCTCATGGTCGGCAGCTCCTAGGATGACCACAAGACCCCCTGCCTGCTAGTCATGCTGCCTCCACTTGTGTGCAGACTGCACCGAGGGATTCACTTCTGACAAGAAGGATAGCATCCAGCTGATGGAGGGCTGCTTCTAAGATCGGTCCCCACCTTGCCAACTGTCCCTCATACTAGCCTCGCTCACCATGACAGATATAGCTGTCATGCTGCCAGCTTTCTCTGGACTGGGCATGGCCCCTGGCCAGCAGTTAGTGAGGAACTGAGCCCCCCCGCCCCCAGCTCAACACCCTCTAAAGCACTGGATCCTACCCACAGCCTCATGAATGAATGTGGAGGCAGGTCCTCCCATAAGCCCCTCCATCTAGACCCTCTGTTCCTAAATGCCAGCCCTGCTGGAAACCCCAAAGCAGAGACCCAGCTACCCACACCCAGATCCTGGCCCATGGAAACTGAGATACTAAATATTTGCTGTTTTAAGTCATTGAGTTTAGGACTATTTGTACAGCAAGAGGTCCTTGACACCCTTACTACCTACCCTGCTTGCATGAATGAAGAGCGTCTTGGGTCTAACACTGTTAAGCCAGATCTTGATTTTCTATCCTGAGAGAAGAGAGAACAGGACATGCCAAAGATAAAGAAACAAGGACAAAGGGAACACAGCTCTGTGCAGATATGCTGGGAAACATGTGGGCGCAGGTGACCAACCTCTCCAAGAAAACTCACAGACAGAAGCACATGCATGTGAGATTCAGTCATTGCCCTTAGATACGGCATGGGCATCCCAGGTCAGGGGCACACCTCCTTAGATGCTGCTGCTGAATGACGTGGCTGGTGGAAGTGGCCTCCATGGAACCTGGTGTCATGACCCTGGCTGGTGAATGTGTAGGCAGCCTGAGCTGAGCCAGGAAGATCATCATCACCATTACAAAAGACACAGAGACACACTGCCAGAAGCACATGATTTGGACAGTCATATCCACCAAAACTCAGTTATGTGGTTTAAGCAACTTGAAGGAGGAGAATCTATCTGAGCATTGACTATGTGGAAGAATGCTGTATGCACTTTTATTCCAAGTTTCCTCTCAATAAAAATAGCAAAATTTGAGCTCATCCCCAAAATATTTATATTCTAAACAGAGATACGACAGAATCCTCAATCTGAAAATCTCGAGATAAGTTTCTTTGCTATTTTAGGTCCTTGTAGCATCTTATATTGAGTTGCATGTGAAGTAAAGCATGTTCTTTCATGTATATTGGCTCATTTAAATCTCATAAAGCCAGTGAATGAAATGGAAGACATGGTTTCATCCCAATTTTTGGTGGAAACAGGTTCAGGGAAATCAGAAACTAAACTAAGACCACACAGCTAGTCCCTTCGGAAACTTGCACTGGCACCTAACCAGGCCCTCACCTACTCCTTTACAGTAGACCTTGAGTGGGCTTCACTCTGGTATTCACCCAATGTGTTAGAAGAATTAGATCATTAATTATGTTCGCTGAGGCACTGTCAGGTCCCTCTTGGGATAAGTAGAAGCCAGATGGGCCCTCTGTGACTCTCAGGTCACCAAGAAGCAAGAGAAGCATGAAAACATATGACCTGGTGAAGGGCATCAGATTTGTTTCCCAGGTTAGCATTTGAGACATGAGCATGGAAAGAGAACGGCACTGCTGCCCCACAGAGGGATAGAAAGAGAGCAGTGAGGAGCTGCCCATTTTAGAGCAGGGTGCCAAGCAGCTTGGATACCATGGTGGTTCAGGGTCTTGAATGTAGGACAGGAAGAGATGGCATCACTATGAGGTTGAGGTGTCCAAGGACACCAAGACAATGCCTGGAGACCCTCAGTGGTTCTGAAAGCAGGACCGGAAACAAAGGGAAACAGCAGACTCTACACACTCACTACCTTGTGGCCTACACTCTCCAAGAGTGGTGTGCCTGGGATAGCCAAGTGCCTGCATTTCAGGTCTGATCTGGAGCCTGGTGAGAGAGACATAGCCCCTGCAGGAACAGGGTGGGCAGCCAGGACTTTGGATATCCTAATGGTTCAAGTGGAGGCTTAAAGCAGTCTTGTCTTAAAATGTAGGGAAGTCCCTCATGACCAATTACCCTGAAATTGAAATTGATGCCTGGAGGGCTGAAGGACTTATCTAGATCTTCAAACTCACAAGCCAGTACTACTCTTACTTTATTGTGATTTTATAGATTCCAAGAACTCCCTCAACTGAGAATTCCCCAGCCAACTCTGGGTGACAGCCTGACATGCATGACAAACGTCCTCTGCCTAACTCCTTCTGGCCCAACCCACCCTCTCCTTAGTGCCAGTTTCTGCTGTCTGTGGATGAGAACTAAGTCTGAAGGAATGCTCATTTTCTAAAGGTTTGCTCTCATCATATATCAATGACAGGCTTTTGCAAATCCACCCCTATCTTATTGATTCTGACAGTAGGCTCTGAGGGGCCTGCAGTGAGCATGGATTCCTTGTGTGAAGACCACCCAGGAGCCATTGATGTTCTGGCCAGTGCAGGAAGGTTCTGGGAACCATCACTGATAACAGACAGCAGGCTGTTTATTCATTCACGGGCAGCTAATCCAACAACTGAGATCTAAGATCTCGATCTATAATGACTTCAAGTCATGGATTACTGGCCTCTTTTCAGCTCTCCCCCAAAATAGAGGCTGGAGACAAGTTTAAATAAGCCAGCAATCATTCGTGGCTTCCTTCACCAAGAAATAAGAGTACGTGCCAAACCTTGCATTCAGGCCTGGAACCCACTGGTGAGCATGACTATGCTCATGGGCCCTTGGTCTTGTCCTTAAGGCAGAAGTATGGGAGTCAGACAAGAGAACAGTTGTGAATAAAGAACCAGGCGGCTGCGCTGGAAGCATGCAGCTGGCTCTCGTGGAGGGGCAGGTATGCTGGATAGGCCAGAAGGCACACCAGGTCAACTTCGATGAGAGACAGTGAGGACACCATGGTCAGAAACTGGGTTGTTGACAACATTCAGGTTGTGAAGAAGCTGGTTCTCTGAGAACCGAGAATTGTTCTTCAACCCAAATTCCTTGGAACCCTTCAGCAATGGCTCATTGAGCAGACAATACTTCCACATTCATTACTCCCTGGCTGGGCTTCTTTTATCTCAGCTATCCTGGTGAGAGCATGAAGCGTGGCATTTTAAAGCATACATTTTAGAAATAACCCACATCCTGGTACTCACTGTGTGGCTTTGAGTTAATTCCTTAATGTCAACACCTCTGAAGTTCAATTACCTCATGCAAAGTCAAGATAGTCATAGGATTGTTAGAAAATGTGTTGGTCAGTATCTATCTGTCTGTCTATCCTTCCACCCACTCATCCATTCATGTATATTAAGGGATTTCCTTTAGGAAATTGGCTTACATGATTAAAAAAGTGGCAGAGCAGAAATCCATAAAGCAGGCTGGAGACTCAGTTAGGAACTCATACTGCATCTCACGGTAAGATTTCTTCTCAAGAAAACACAATTTTTGTTCATAAGGTCTCTCAACTATCTGGATGAGGCTCATCCATGTATGGAGAGTAATCTCCTTTACTTAAAATCAACTGGTAGTAAAAGCCACGTCTACAAAATACTCACAGCAACACCTAAATGAGTCTTGGATTAAGTTACTGGGTATGACAGCTCAATCACACTGACACAGAATACTATCCATCAGAGAAGGATTCAAATGAGAGTAGATCAGCATAATACTTAGCCTAGTCCCTGCTAAAGAGAGAATACAATAGATTGAAATGATTTTATTTTGAAAGTATTCAAAAATATTTAGATACCTGCTATGACTGGCCAGGTGCATCTAATTGTTCTCTGTGTGAGAGAGTACTAGCACACCCAAAAGCTGCCTCATTTGGATCTCTGGATCCTCCAATCCCTTCTGGACCTACCCCTGCCTGCTACACCTTCTGAAGTCTCTCTGAACTGAAAGAAAGTTATCTCTTTGTGAGAACTGCTGCCAAAGAAGGTTATCAAAAACAACTCTGTAGAAGCTACCTGGAGAATTTTCATCTTTATTCAGACATTTAGGTGAGCCCAGGCCTACATTCTTTTTCATATATTAGAACTAATATCAATGTCTTTATTTCCAAACAAGATCTTATTAGCATTCTTAAAGGTGATAGCTCTTCAGTACTTTAAGGACATCTGAATCTCATTTCTTACTGTCCAGTGAAATTGCTTTTCTCCTTATATTTTCAGTAATACAAAAATTTTGGCTGATAGAGGAAGTATGAGTAACAGAAACACCTAAGTATGTGAAACTGCAAGGGTCATTTAAGTAATTCTCCTGATGGATTTGCCTTCAGTAAGACTTGGAGGTAGACCAGTATCCTATCACCAGAAATGAAAAACATACACGTCTGAACAATGGGCCCAAAGAGGGTAGCTGTACGTCCTGTTCATGAAATTTCTTTTCTTGTCTATGTTTTGATCTGATCACAAGGTTGTCTTCTAGAAGAGATGGTATCTGCCCTTACCTTATGTGGTTCCTGTGTGATTGACATTGAGACAGAATAAGGAATATACAAGTTATAGATGTAAGAATGTTTGCCCCAGATGAAGGATGCTGAGAGGTTGCTCATAGGAAATACGCTGTGGTTCTACTAGGGAGAGAACCTCCTTTCTCATGGTGAAAAGTACAGACCTGCAGTCATATTTCAAGTTCGAATTCTAGGTCTGCTATTTACTGACTTGTGACTTGGGCACAGTGCCTCAATTTTTTCATCTGTAAAGTGGGTTATTATAACAGTAAAGTTTTCTAAATGTGAAATACTTAGCACATTGTAAGCATTTAGTTTAATTATTAGTGTTATTATTGTACTATTCTCAATTTAAGTGGTAAAACTAAAATAAAATAAAATTTTTAAAACCCCAGGAATTTATTAGAAAATATCGGTATGCTTTTATGATCAGGTGACTAAGCTTTAGGAAGACTTGAATCAGGGCAACCCAGGGAAAACTAGAAATATTACCCTCAAGGTCTGAAGATATTCTCGTTCCTTCATCTTTGAATTTCTCTATATGCTTTTATAAAAATAAAAGTTTTCTTTGTTTCATGCTACATGTTCATCCATTTGGCTGTGGCTCTGCTCCATATCACCCTCAACCCCTGACTCAGGCTAAGGGAATAGCTTCTTGAGAAAAGGGAGCATGCTGGCCCACTCAATGCTCCTTAAGTAGGGGTGCTGCTCAGATGGCTAGCAGCTGACACTCAACCCCCAATTTCAGGGCCAAACCTGAGTGCAATAAGGTAGAAATGCAGCCTCCTCCTGTAGGAAAAAACCCATCAATGGGAGGACGGGAAGGCAATCTACCATAGATTCACCAAAAAAGATACCCTAAAAGTGTATTGCATGACCAGAACACTGTGGGAGGAGATGCCACCCAACCACAGCAAAATTTGGAAGAGCCCCATGCATATTCTCTAGGGATATATGCCAAAATGCCATCCTAGTATCTGTCTCTGTGTGGTGTGTGCACGCACACATGTGCACACATGTGCATGTCTGCATATATTCAGTTGATCCTCGATAAATGCAGAAGTTAAGGGTGTTGAACGAATCACCCCCCTACCTCCACCATGCAGCTGAAATTCCACATGCAACTCTTGACTTCCCCAACCATAACTATTAATAGCCTGCTGTTGCCGAGAAGTCTAACCAATAGCCTAAAAATTGATTAACACATCTTTTGTGCTATCTGTATTATATGTAATATTCTTAAGACAAGCTGGGGGGATATCATTAGAATATCATAAAGAAGAGGAAACACATCTATAGAGCTGTACCTATCAATACTTTAAGTTTACATTGTTCATTTTATAAGAAAATCCATGTACATAAGACATTCACTCCTGTATTGTTCAAGGCCAGCTGTATGTAGCATACTGTATACTATGTGTAGTTCATGACAAAGAGAAAAAGAAACAGGAATGCTGGTTGGAAACTGGGATTTAGGAATGAAGGTCATCTGATGGGTAATGGGAATCCTATCATGAATTCGACATATTTGTAACAGGTGGTTAGACATGATCAATTGATCCATACTTGATCCCACCAAAGGGATACAAAGAATCTAGGAAAGGTGCTGGACTTGGTCTAGGGAATGGTCCAAAGGAAAGCACAAGAATGAGAAGTTAGAGACAAATCTGAAACATGTTCGCTTTGCAAGGCTGAGGCTGCCGAGTTGGCCTTGCAGCTGCACCTCATCATCTGCCTACCCACACACAGCCAGGGCTCCAGATGTCCACGTGCTGCTTCAAAACGGCTCAAGGATTCAAAGCAACTGAGCCAACACCTACTAGAGGGGAGGTGAGAAGAAAGCAAATGAATGGAACTACAGAAATTCCATTAGCCAACGAATCATTGAACCCCGGCTAAGGGTCTGCCAGTCGCTGAAGAGTGTTTGGGTTTGGTTTGATTATTTTGAAAGGCCTTGGTCCAGCAAAATCCAGACAGCATGACAAGAATAATGATATCACTAAAACTATTTTACTTCAAAAATATTCATGAGTGTATGTGCTGTTCTAGGAGCTTAGGAGGCAGTGGGGAACAAAAAGACCTCGTAAAGTTGACTTTCTCACTGGGAAAGACTGACAAGAAGCAAAATAAGTTAAATATGTATAATGTCAAACAGCTGATTATCCCATGAATCAACAAAAGCAGAGGATGGAAATTGAGACTGTTACTTGGAGGTGCATAGGCAATTTTAAGAACAGGAAACCCTTTGCCAAGAGGCTACTTTTGAATAAAAAGCTAGTAAACATGGGGGAGTGAGGGTGTCATGGATCTGGGAAAGAACCGTGTCAGATAGAGAAACAGCATGGACCCACAGGTAGAGTTTACTTGGCATGTGAAGGCACAGGGAGGCTGATAGAGGTAGGTGAGCCTCGCAAGGCAAAGAAAAGAAGAATTAAATGGGGCAGCCTCATGGCGGTATTATTCAGCATCAGGATCTTGGACCAGCAGCAGCTTCCTCAGGCTGGGCCTACCCCAAGTCAGAGTTTGCATGTTCACAAGGCCCTTGTACCTGTGTATACATCAACGTTTGACAAGAGCTGACATAGGACACTCCAGATGGTCCTGAACATTGAAGGAACATGGTCAACTTACATCTTAGCAGATCACCCCAGCTGGTGTAGACAGAATAAACTGGAGGGAGCAAGAATGGAAACTAGGAGATCAATTAGAGATTTCTTTTTCAATCGTCTGGCAAGAAATGCTGATGGGCAAATGAGAGAAGCAGGTAAGGTAATCAGATTTATTCATGCAAATCAAGAGCAAAAATCAGGAAAACTAATTTAAAAAACCAGTAATGGATGTGAATAGGCATATTTTCCCCAAAGAAGACATACAAATGGCCAGCAGGTTTGTAAAAAGATGCTCAACATCACTAATTATCAGGGAACTATATATCAAAACTACAATGAGACATCACACATGTTAGAATAATAATAAGGTAACAGGTGACTTGGAATCCTTGTGCTATTGGTAGGAATGTAGAAGGTACAGTTGCTATGGACAGGAGAATGACAGTCCCTCAAAAAATTAAAAATAGTTACAAAATGATCCTACATTTCACTTCTAGGTATATATCCATTAGTATTGACATCAGAATCTCAAAGAGATACAGCACGCCCATGTTCATCTCAGCATCATTCACTATAACTAAGACATGGAGACAATATTAATGTCCTTTGACTGCTGAATAGACAAAAAAAATGTGGCATATACATACAATGAAATATTAGTCAGTGTTTAAAAGGAAAGAAATCCTGTCACATGAGACAACATGAATGAACCTAGAAGACATTGCTCTAAACGAACTAAGCCAGTCACAGAAGGACAAATACTATATGTTCAAGTTAAATCAGATCTTTAAAATAGTCAAGTTCTTAGAAATAGAGAATCGAATGGTGGTTTCCAGGGTATCAGAGAGAGGGGAGAAGAGCTGCTGTTAAGTTCTAGAGGCCTGCTGTGCAACATTGTGCCTATAGTTAACAATACAAGCACATGCCACATAACCGTGTTTCAGTCACCAACAGACAGGTGTGTGAAGGTGGTGGCTATATATAACCTGGGCTGTAAGGGCTACTCCATCTCACTTTGTGTGGGCACACACTCCATAAACCTGGCACAAGAATGAAATTGCCTGATGTGGGTCATTGTTAAACAACTGCAGTATTTATGAACTTAAAAAGTTGTTAATCTTGTAGCTTTCATGTTAAGTATTCTTACTACAAAAATGTTTCTAATAATCTATTTGGATAGATTTGAAGAGAGAACAGACAAGGCTTGCTCATGGATGGGATGTTGGTGTAAGAGTAAGAGAAGCAAGCCTCATTCTATTTACTAAGTGTTTACTAAGTGCTAAGCACAGTGGTTTTACCTCTATTATCTCATTTAATCCTCACAATGATCCTCTGAGATTTTATCCCAGAGGAGTTAACTCCGGGGCTTTATGTTTTAGGACAAAGTTGAGTGTGCTGGCTCCAAAGTCTGGGCTCTTCAATGGCTCACAGCTCAAGTCCCCTCTGCCACCATTGACCTGGCACCTTTAATGGGATGAAGAGAGTGAGCACTCAGATAACTACCCCTCCAGACTCTGTGTGCCTTAGTCTAGTTCCTCATATCCAAAAAGAATGTGTTAGCACTTGATAGGATCATAGTATGATGAAGTAAAATGTTGAATCTGGAGCAATGGACTGAGGCCGCATGCTCTTTCCAAGCTACTTTGGGGCTTTTAGTAGTGTTTGTTTGTTTGTTTGTTTGTTTGTTTGTTTGTTTGTTTTTAACATCTATGTGTCACACATATACATGTGTGCATAAGGAACTCAAACTTATAAAGAAACCCAAGGATAAATGGCAGAAATTAAGCTACAATAATTAAGATATGAATAAGAAGCAAAGAAGGCAGGTCCAGAGCAAGAGAGTCAGCAGGGACACACACCCCAGGAAGAGATGGCACAGGACAGGCACACAGACCCTGGAAGGATGACAAAATAGACAGGCTGTGTGGGGCTCAGGCAGCTACACACTTGGCATCTCCAGCCTTAATAAGACCTGTCTCATGAAGTATGGCTTTTGGCAGGCTTTAAATTTTTACCCAGAAGGTAATGCTTGTCCTCTGCATTTTGCAGTTGATTGCTAGCAGTCAGTTAAAGAGGAGCTACTGTGCAGGCTAGTAAGGCTCTGATAATATTTTTTTCTAACAAAAATATTTAAAATAGTTGCATCTACACAGGCTTTCAGTCCTGATCTTATGGCCTAATACATCCCCTCAAAGTTCATAGGTTGAAATCCCAACTTCCACAAGTGATGGTGTTTGGAGGTGAGGTTTGGGGAAGTGCTTGAGTCACAAGGGTAGATCCCTCATGATGGGATTAGAGCCTATATCAGCAGCTCCAGCAAACTCCCCACTAGTTAAAACCAAGTGTAGATAACCAGGTGTCTGCAACCTGGAAGAAGGTCCTCACCTCACCATGTAAGCCCTCCAAACTCAGACTTCCCACCTCTGTATCTGAGGGGGAAAAAAAGTCTCACTGTGCTAAGTCTATGACAGTCAGCTGTAGTGACTTCAAGAGACTAGAACACAACACCTGGCCCTAGAGGGCTTGCCACACTCACCGGTACACTCACCGAGATCTGATGGTGTGATTTATCCCTTCATGTGGGGCTTGTCTTCCTTTCACGATATCAAATTCCCACTCGAAGTGAGAAGCTGAAGGCTGAGGAGATATGGAGGTGAAAGTGAGCACGATTTATAGTGTAACCCAATCCTCACCACCAATTGTAGCAGCAAGCAGCAGACTCACCAATCTGCAGGGGTTCTTTATTGGTTCTAGCAGTTACACAGACATACCAGGCAAGCTAGGGCAGGGCTAGGGGGCTGGGAGGAGGTGAAGCCCCAGTCCCACAGAAATCTTCTTGCTTTCTCTCTGAACTTTCTCTCTCTTTCTCTCTCTATCTCTCTATCTCTTTCTGGTGCTCTCTTACTTGGTGTTCTCTCTCATCTCCTCTGCACCCCTTTGCCTCCTCTTTCCTAGGCCCAGGTATGCATAGCCAGTGGGCCATACAATCATTGGATGATGCAGTCCTCCCAGGTGCTAGATGTACAAGCTAATGGAGGAAAAAGCCTGACAAACTCACTTATCCAACACAGGTTGCAATGGAGATGAACGGGAAAGACACACAGTGAACCAAAGAGCCGAGCTATGACAATGTCCTGACCACTACAGGGACCAGGAGGAGTCTGCACACCCTGGCATGGAGGGAGGCATCACTGTAAATTGGCAGCCATGTCAGAAGATGCAGGGCAGACTGGGTACATGACGTGTCCCCCTGTCACCATGACTGCCTTTGGTTGCCCTCCTGACTAGGGACAGCTCATGGTCAGAGTCTTGCTGGTGGAGAATATTCCCCTGGCTTCCAATAGAATTCATGGAAAATGCATCCAAAGTGAGCTTTTGTTTCAGGAAAGTCGCCACAGACTTACTAACCTGAAATCTTCCTTTCCCTTTCCTGCGATGGGAGTTCATATTTTTAAAACAAAGCTTCAATAATTCTCTGAGGACATTGTAATCAATGCTAAAAGAAGTAGTGTTCTGAATACATTTTGATTCCTTCTTTCAAACTAATATCAACTCATGCCCGATGCTAAAGATCAGAATTAAACAGAAATCGGTGGCCTTGGTTAGAACAGCCATCAGTGCTCGTTACCAGGTATCCTCACCACCACACCAGTTCCCCTAGATATGGCCACCTGGCAGCTTTGTGACACCATGGTTAAATGAAAGCACAGACTTGACTTGCGTTCTCAAGACCTGTAGAAGGCCTGAGGCTTTACTTATTTGTGAGCTAAACTGTTTCATGGCTACAGTCAGAAGTCAGAAGACTCCAAGATCAGAGATGAAAAGAAAATGCTTTTTATTCACAGCAGACTCAACTTAGTGTATTTGTACCAGTTCTCCTGCCTCAAGTCCAGGGTAACATGACAGGCCCAGGAGAGTGCTGTGCAGTGAAGTGGGGAGCATGATGACTGAGGAGCCCAGGACCAGAGTCCAGGACTTTTGAGTAAGCAGCAGACCTTATAGCCAGCAGCTGACAAGCCCTTTCCACCCCTGGGGAGTGAGCAGTTCTTTGTGGTCCCTCTGTGGGCACCTTGACCTACTTAGATGTTGTATGACTGGCTCCGAAAGGGCTCGACATCGGGAGATGTGTGAGCCCTGCAGCCTGGCACACACAGCGAGACAGTGGAGGGAGCCTCTCACTCATGTGGTGGCCTCCCCTACAGACCCCTCTCCCAGTGGTCTGTTCTCCAATCATTTCATTATATGATAACTTCTAAAATAATGCCCAAATTACGCTGCAGACAGCAGCCTGAGAACTGTATCTCCCAGACAACCCATCTCCCCATCTCTCTCTCTCTCTCTCTCTCTCTCTCTCTCTCTCTCTCTCTCTCTCACACACACACACATGAAAATGAGCAAATTAGAATTAAGTGGTCATCATTCTGGTAGGCCAGCTTGACTTATGGCATCACAGGGACCAAGAAAGGTATTTGGTCAGCAGCGCATATTGGTGTGTTTGTGCTGGGGTAGGGATGTGTGCTTCCTACGGTTGTCTGTAGGTCTTTTAACAGATGATTTTAAAAATTGTGTTGGGCTATCTCTTAAAAACACAAGTCAAAAATGCTTTGCAAAGCATTATTAGACAGTTTCCCTCTAAGCATGATTGCACTTTAGGTCACCTTGAGGTACACTGTATGGGAATCTGTTACACATGTCTCTTATTTTCTATATTCTCATGCTTTGCCAAATGGGTCCCAGGAGGGACCAGCCCTCCCACCCCCACCAACACTCCCAGGGTCAGCTAAGACCTAGAGTAGTAGCCAACCCAGAAGCATGCTTTTCAAATGCAAACTGACTCATTCAGAGCCCCCACTTATTCAGTGGTTCTTATACTCCAGACCTCTAGCTACTGGCCCTCATCTCCCCAGGGTCACATGCTACACAATGAGGAACAGCCCCTTGCCCCAGAGCCTACTGAAATTATTCAAATTTGCCAATATTAAAGCTCTAACCCTATCTCACCCATAGTTCCCCAAGCAAACTACTGCAAAGGCTCTTGCCCCCAGTTCTTCCTGCCTCCCTCTGGCTTCTGATCTGCCCTGGTGCTTCCCCAAATGGAACTGTATGGTGTGCCCCATCCTCTTGGAATCATGAGCAATAAATCTTTTCTATGACTGTCATCGCCTACTATGCTGGTCTTACTGTGCCTTCAATTTCCTATTAGTATCTTATATTTTAAAACAGGCAGTGTACCAGAGGAAATGCCTTGAAGAGGCGAGAGAGAATTCAGTATTATCCTGTTCTTCCACCTCTCTATAAGTGCATCGTCGAGGCTTTACTCCTCCAATTGAGCTACCAAGGAGATTCAGACGCTATACCCAATTACCTACCTGACATTCCTGCTGGGGTACCCCATAGGTGCCTCTACATGCACTGTCCAAAACTGAACCCTGGAACCCCTACACTCACACAGTCTATACCGCCCCCATCAGCCTCCCTGCCACCATACATAGCATCTTCACCCATTAACTTACTTAGGCTGACATCCCTGACCCTTCTCGCCACATTCCAATCCATCCCCCAGCCTCATCAATTCTATTTGCCTCCCTTCCTACTCAATTGTGCTATTTCTATTCATCATGATCACCCATCTCCAAGCCACTGTCATTTCTGACCCGACTATTTTGAGCATTATTTTGTCCATACAACAGCTCAAAGAATCTTTTTAAACAAATCATATACCTTGACTTCTGTGATTCAAATCCTTCAGTTGTATGCAGAATGATCCTTCCTTTTTCAGATGTAAGCCTTTAAACCCCTTTAAAACTGGAACTAACTCTCACCACTTTAATTGCACTCATACACTTCACCCCACATTTTCTAACTTCTTGAATGCCCAACTCTCTTCTCTTGGACTTTGTGGTATACATGACTAGCAGTTACAAGTTTCAGGCTTTCTCTTCCTGGGTTCACATTCCCTTGAAATTAGACATGGTCATGATATTTGCTTTGGCCAGTGAGATGTCAGCGGAAATGACATGTGTCCCTTCCTAGCAGAAGCCATGGGAGCTGAAGTGCATTCCTCCATGCTCTGCTTCCCGCCACAATACTCTTGGATGACAAGCTAATTTGGAGGTGCCTTAAGATCAAAGCCTCCTGGAGTGCTGAGCACATGTGGAGGGCAGCTGCCTGGAAGAGTTGCTCCAATGCTCATCTGATTTAATGTGAGTGAATGAAAAGTGAAATTTTAATGCTAAATCAGTGAGATTTGTGGTTGGTTGTTACTACTATTTTGCCTAGCATAGCCTGGTTATGATTCTCATCCTTCCATGAAGGAAACTTCCTCTACTCTGTCTTACAGTCTCACTCTCACTCCTTAAATTCAATCCCTCCTGGTGCTCTTTCATAGCCTTCTTTATCCTTCTTTTAAAGCTCTTATCACAATTTATAATTACATGTTTGATATGTATCTACTCATTTATTGTTTACTTCACCCACCAGGTTTGAAACTCAACCTGTGTGGTGATCTGATTTGGCAGGGAACCTCCACTGAACCTGTATACAGAGCTATGCATAGTAAGCACTCAAACAGTACTTCAAGACAGATTGAAGGGACAGGGAGAGAACTCTCTGAATAAAATGTGTTGCCTATGGGGGCTGCAAATCAGCATCCCATCCCCTCATCCCATACCCCATTCTCTTCCTCACTAAGGGTGAATTATTTGATTAGGCTTTTTCCACCATTAGCCTCCATGACCAATACCTGTGGTGTTATGCCCTCCCCATGATTGTACATACCTAACCAAATGGGGGTGTGCATGTGTGAGTGGGCTCACCTGGGCCTGAGAAGAGGTGATGAAGGGGTGGTATCACCCTGGGAGGAGGGGCGTATAAGGAGAACACAGGAAGAAAATACCAGATAGGAGAGAATGCAAGAGAGAGCCCAGAGATGAGGTGTGAAGATTCCTGGGGGGATGGAAGGGCTCTCCTGCCTGCTGGCATTCCTGCCCCTGCTGCCTAGCCTCCCTGGTATACCTGGTTCCCTGAGAGAGCATTAAAGCCTGGAAATTCACCAAGGGCTCCAACATTTTTCTTCAGCGGCTAGAACTGATGATGAGGCTACCCAGATTGGGAGGCTTGCACTACAGTCACCTATGTACTTTGTCATTCATACCTGATTCATCTACTCTTGTTCCCTGCTACCTTTCTTTTCCCCTCTTCTCTTCCTTATCTGCTTTCCACTTTCCATCCCTGCTCAGGATAATGCCCACAGCTTAGGAGTTTGCTGGTCCTGTGTGAATCCGAGGGTTGGGGTTGCCTACTTGCCATTTTTATTATCGGGTATGGGGGGAGGGTAAGGTATTTTTGTTTTTTTTTTTTTTTCACTAAAAATCCTTTTGGCCAGCTTTTCCTAGACCAGAGGGAACAAAACCTTTCAACCTGATATAAAATGGGCAAAAGCCCTTTTATTAACCCTTACATTTCCACACTGACACTAGTTACTGTTATCATTCAGATACTGGCTTTTTGCACCAAGGCAAAAAAACTTTCCCAAACTAAAGGAAAAAAAACTTTTATTCTTTAAACTTGTCTCTCTTGCCTGTTCCCTTCAGGGTTCTCCACCTGCAGCCATACTATGTAATTCCAAAGCCAGAACAAACTCTTAAAATGATCAAACTATTACTAAGCAAGAAAATGATAACCTAAATTTATACTACAAGATAAGCATGTCAAAACCCCAGTTACCCCATTACATGTGTTACAAAATAAACATGAAAAAGCCAGTTACTGCACCACATGTCCAAGCAATCTGAGTTCCAAAAACATGTGTTCCAAATGCAGGGCATTCCTCTTTTCCTCCTTTAGCATCTGTTTTGACTTTTTCCAAACCCATGGTCCAAGACGTGGTGTTCTTCTTTTGACATTCCTCTCAACTGGAGGCAGAAGAAAAACTCCAAGGTAAAACAGGAACAAACAGCAGGTCCATCTTCTCAGGCCTCACTCACAGCCTTTTCAAAAACATCTGACTCAAACTAGATAAGACAAGCTCCAACACGAAGTTCAAATCTCCTAACTCTTTAGATTCCTTCAGCATACATACAGTTTATGCATGCTAAGGTTATGAGTTCACCAGCCCAGGCAAAGTCCATGGGTTCCAGGCCATTAAGGCTGGGCCTCCATCCTCTTGAAAATATGGTTGTTTCTTTCTCTTCTAAGTTCTTTTCATATCTTTCCTTCTTGCTTTTCCTGCTCTTCCTGGAGTGAGTTTTGTCAATCATCTCAAATCACAAAAACCTTGTTTTTCTTTCTTTTCCCCTTCTGTCCTTTAGAAGAAACTATGAATTCTAATGTAGACTAGCAGTGCAAGCTCTTCTCACCTAGATCTGAAACAATCAAGTCTGCAAGTCAAGTCTCCATAATATTGCCAGGTCCTTATTGAAATTTACAATTCTAAAGCAAAAGGGAAGTTTCTCCTATTTCCTAGCTATACAATGTTACTTATCAATGACAGTATCAGCTACATTAATGGTAGATACCCTTCAATAGGGTAATAGAAAATAAATTATTAATCAATAGTGAATAAAGAAGACAGCAATTAAAAGTCTGTTTTCATTGTAATTCATTGCCTTGGACCTCTGAAGAAGTGGTTTTCTCTTCATTCTACGTGTGCATTTCCAAAGGTAGAACCCACTGGCAGCTATTTCCCCTATCTTCTCCATCTCAGTGGTAGGACAATTGCATTCTATGGAAGCTAGAAATCTTGGTCCCACACTTCTCTCTCCTTTCCATCCCAAAGAAAATCTAGCCCAGGGAAAGAAGAGCAGGAGAGAAAATAGACATCATTCCTTTGTTCATTCGTGTACTCATTCATCCTTTCAACAAGTATGTGTTACCTGACAGACACTCTCCTAGAACTAGAAGTACTATGAACACTTCTTACCTTAGTTTGTGCTCTAGCAGCGCCCCTGCTAAGCTATGTATTTGCAAAAATAAATAAAATAATCCATGTCAGAATAATCCATGTCCTCCTTCTAAGCCTTTGTAGATGGAGGAGCTCAGTATTACTGCAAGAGGAAGCTACACAAGACTTATTTGGGTCCTTGGAATAGTGCTTTTAGAAGTGACTTTGGTGCTCTTTTTATGAGATTACATGACATTGTCATTGCTTGTTATCTTTTGTAACTTTGTGGGGTTTATGAGGAGAAAGAGTAAGACCGAATGAGAGAGAGAAGAAAGAGAACTAGGACATAGGTGGGTAATCAGAGCCAAGTTCCTCTCTTTCCTCACATTCTCCTGTGTGTTTTCATGTCACCTTTTGCGTGCATGGTTGCACGATGTTCAAATGTTGGCTGTAGGACCTAAGTCAAATGGACCTAAGTAGCAAACATTGAGAGCTGCTAGATTCAGCTGGACCCATTTTAGGAGCTAAATGCAAATGCCATATCTCAATGGTATATTAGAAGAGGATAAGAAAGTCCCATCATGAAATACCATGAGCACCCCACTGCAGTTCTGTTGATTATTACTCTCTACTTATTCTGGGATTTAGGTTGTTGTGCAGATAGGGGAGAACTGATCTGGAATGAAATTGGCTTGGAGGAAATGCTGCAATATTGAAAAATTCATCAGCTATGTAGACTTTCATAAAAATTTAGACTTTTGATTGGGCTTGAGGTATCTTGTTACTATTGGCATTAGTAATATTCTAAAGTTTCAAAGTTTATTAAAATTGGGTTAGTTTCCACCTTCCCCCAGGAAGGTCCCAGGTCCCAGGAACCATGAGTAGGTCCTGGCTAGGATGGGAAGAGGTGGAGAAAGGCTTAGCACCTCTCGGTTACTAAACCTCTTGGGTAGAGTTAAAACCACTGTGATCAGAGAATGAACAGATACATCTTGAAAGAGGCATATACTGCCTCACTCCAAGGACAGACTGAGAAGGAAGAGTGAGATAAACATTAGGTTGTTTCTTGGCAAAAAGAAAGGAGGGACATATGTTCTCAGAATGCTGACACATCCCTAAGGGGGGAAAGAGCAAAGCCCAGCTTGCAGGAACCTCAACAATCACAACATGGGTTTGCAAGGTTGAAAGGGCAAGTGTGCACCAGCAGAGACATTGTTGTCCAGGTGAAATAGCAGCACCCCACTCCAACAGTCCCCCATCTTGGTGACCTAGAGATTCACTTGTAGGGTTCTTTAGCAGAACCTGCATCAGCAGAGACTCCGAGTCACTTCAGGTACATGGAGAGAAATGTTCTTTTTCTTGTGCAGATTCTATTGGGAAATGGTGAGTACCACCTCAAAAAGAAGTTAGGTTTTTCATTCTAGATGATAGAATTCTATAATGTCAAGATACAAAATGCTAGCTTATGCTAACATTTAGAAGGAAGAAGAAAAATGGAAGATGACACATACACACTGTTGGGTTTTTTCCTTTGTGCATGCAAGAAGGCTGAAGCCTGATGGGACAGAGAAAATACAGCCCTATTTATTACAATGCCAGACAGAGCTAAAATGCTATGTATTTGCAAAAATAAATAAAATAATCCATGTCAGAAAAGAAGTGAAATTATTATTACTTGGAGATAATTTTATAATATATATATAGAAACCCCTTAGGACTCCACCAAAAAACTAATAGAAAAAAATAAATGAGTACAGTAAAGTGATATCTACAAAATTAACACATAAAAGTCTGCTACATTCCTATCTGCAAATGAGTGAAAAGAAAAAAATTAAGAAAACAATCTCATCAGTGTGGAAACTGTATGATACTGCTAAAAGATATAGAACAATATACAGATGGAAAGATATCTTATATTTGCAGATGAGAGAATTAATATAGTTTAAGTGACAAAAACAACAAATAAATTCAGTGTAATCCCTATTGAAATTCCAGTGTATTTTTTCAAAGAAATACAGCCAAAGATGGTAAAATTCATATGAAACAAAAAGAATACCAAATGACTAAAGGAATTTTGAGAAAAAATAAATATTGGAGGCATCATGTTACATGATTTTATATTATATTATGAAACATTTGTAATTAAAACAGTATGGTATTAGTATAAAATAGTCACACAAATCAATGGAATAGAACTGAGAGCCAAAATAAAATTCCATACATATACTGACACCTAATTTATGACAAAGAAGTCTTACAAAAGGAAAGGGAAAAATCTCTTCAAACAATGGTTTTGGCAAAACTAAATAAACAGGTATAAAAGAATGAAGCTAGATCACTTTTCTAACTCCATATACAAAAATAAATTTTAAATGGATTAAAAACTTGGTTGTTAAGACCTGAAACCACAAAATACATAGAAGTAAACATAGGTGATACACTCCAAGACATTAATGATAGAGATGTTGTTAAGGACTCTAATAGTAGTAAAAATGAAAACAAACAGGAACAATTAAGTCTACACCAGATTAAAAAGTTTTGACACATGGAAAGATGCTATCAGTAGCCTAAAAAAACAGTCCACAGAAAGGAGGATATTTGTGCACCTCCGATAAGGACTTAATATCTGAGAAAATATAAAGAACTCGTAGATTTACTAACCCCCCCAAAAAAAAGAACACAAGCAAACCAATATTAAAAACAGGCAGTAGATCTAAATAGTCAGTTGTCCAAAGAAGATATACTAAATAGATATACTAAATTCTATTCTAAATAGAAAAAAATGATGACCATTATTATTAAGGAAATACAAATCAAAACTATTTTGAGATATGATTTATATTAAAAGACTGCAAACAAATATTGATGATGTGGAGATCTAAGTACAGTTGGTAGAAATATAAATTGGTGCAGCCATTTTTCAAAGGAGAATGTACTTTCTTCAAAAAATCTGCCATAGGATCTAGCAATCCCACTTATGGGTATCCATCCAAAGGATAGGAAAAAAGCAACTCAAAGAGTCATAGGCACTGCAGGGTTTAATGTGCCATTCTTCACAACAGCTAAGCTATGGAAGCATCTTTGTGCCACTGATGGGAGACTAGATAAAGAGGATGTGATATATACACTTGTGGAATACTTTTCAATGATAACCAAGTGTGAGATTTTGCTATTTGTAGCAAAATAGAAGGAACTCAAGGCAAGTATATGAAATGAAATAAATTAGATTGATGATTTTACCTATATGAGCAATATAAGGCAACTATATTAGTAAACAGAAAGCAAAAATAAATAAGTGGACACTAAAAAGGAAATGAGATTCCCCAAGGTGAAGGGAGGCTGGATCAGCATCAAGGGGTAGATTGAAAAGTGGTAGTTGTTTTTTTTTTTTCCCTTTTTGCTCATTTTTGCTTTTTTCTTTATAAATAAAAGATGAAATGTCATGCAGTTTAGAAAAAAGGTGTAGAGATGCAGTTGCCAGATAAAAGACACACAGTTTTGTTTGCATTTCACATCAACAATGTCTAATCTTTCAATAGCATAATTACTTAGGGTATATTCATACTAAAAAAATTATTCTGTTTAGCAATGTTGATCTAAAATTCAAGTTAAACTGTAAGTCCTGGGGGTGGGGGGTTTATGTTGTAAACCCATCTATCCCATATGTGGAAAACATCATGATGTAAATAACATTTCATCGGAGTTTTAAAAAGTGGACAGGATATGAGCACATCGAGAGCCAGGGCTGTCACTCGCTCACAACGCTCCTGGGCTCCATGCAGAGACCTGCACATTCATAAAGAGAAGTCCTGGAGTCTACGAGAGAACAGGAAATATTCCTTCTCTTGCCTGTCACACAGCCTGCAAGTAGCTGGGAGTGGATGACAGAGCAGCAGTTCCCATGGGTTGGTCACACTGAAGAGCCACCCAACCTGGTGTTGGCAGCTCCAGTCCTCAGTGCAGCACCCAGGCTGCTGGGGAAAAAGGAGGCACCCAAGGGGAAAGCCCCATGCCATGCAGAACTTCGCCATTATTATGACAAAGTGACAGAGGAAGGAATGCTGTGGAGCAAGATGTAGGCTTTTAAAACTTAAACTCAGAAGCCACAATCATTTCCATGAAAGCTGAGTTCAACAAGAAAATGCCATTTACTATAAGCCATGGAGAGAAGTAAAATACAATCTCTGTGACCAACCCTACACACCACCCCAGTCAGCATCTCCAGTGTTCAGGTGTACTGACAACCTAGCTTCAAATCTAAATACTAGGAAGCCCATGTGCCAGGTACTTCCACTGTCAGAGTTCCTACTGTCAAGCACCCCCTTCCAGTGCCAAAGCCTCCCATGCCCGGATTCTGGAGTGCCAGGACCCCTGTACTGTGGTCCCCAGTGTCAGGAACTTCCCAATGACAGAAGTCCCTGTTGCCAGAACCCTCTCAATGTCAGGAGCCCATAATGTCAGGACCCCCATAGCTGTGTCCAAAGGTTTCTGGAAAGAGACCATCTAGTTTAGAACTGTCACATCCTGACATGGCTCCTTTTGTGTATGTTTCAATAGCAAACCTGGTTCCAGTCTCCCTCTGGAGGCCTAGGGGTGACTAAGAAAGCTACTAGCGCTGAGCTGCCTTCTAGTTCCAGAAAGCAGGTGTGGGCTGGAGAGCAGTGTCCTGCTCTGGGAACAAAGGACTCAGTTTCAGGGTGAGTCTTAGTGGCAAGGGAAACCCAAAGAACTGTCTGAGTGTCTGGAGGCTTCAGTTCCCCAGGGGGGGATAGTGGCAGCTCACCTTTCAATTGGGAAGTGTGGGGGGCGGTGGGGCAGGGGGTAACACACAGAGCCTTCTCGCCTCCAGCCAGAGCACCATGGAGCAGCCCAAGACTGACCCAGAAAGCCCACTCAGCACCAAAAAGCAGCATGCACTTAAAATTCAACATGGAAAGGAAATGAAAAACGCATGCCCAGGGCCACCCAGGCCCAGAAACCATTTACGAGACTGTTTTTGGAAGGGGCATGACTAATGTTGTTATTGCAGAAAGTGGCCTGGCCGCCTGCCAGCAGCACTGTCACCACCTCCGCGGTGCCGCAGTCAGGTGTGGGCTGGAGACAAAGGGACCTCTATGCACTGAGGGACGAAGACGCCTTGGGAGTCATACAATGGTGCCCGGCGAAACCTGTTAGCAGGACCAGTGGCCAAGCAAGCCTACACTCTGCCAGCTTCCTGGACACAGGGGTGAGAGCAGGAAAGCTGCAGTCACCTTGGGCCGCCCAGCATCATTCCCACCTGAAAAAAGGGGGAAGAAGAACTCCCCCTCCAAGGGAACAAAGGCTCAGTCAGGGCAGCCTTGCTGTCAACCCTGCCAGCCTGATGCCTTGGGAAATGGGCTGGACACCAGGCCCAGCCTCATGAAGCAGTTTGTCTCACTGAGCACTCACCCCACGCTACTCAGTTCCATTGTTCACATAATTATCTGTTGACTTTGTCTTCCCAGCAAACTCTACCAATGGGGATTTGTTGAAACCACAGCCTAGGCAAGAAGTTAGTGGCCCATCCAAGTTCATGCGGTTGAGGCTGACTTTAGCCCAAGTCTGTCCGCCCCAAAGCCTGTCACCATGTCTGGGATGAATGCTACTTCCTTCCCTTCCCCAGAGCTAGCCCAGAGGGGAGAGTCTGGTCTCTCTGGCTTCTGGCATGAAACTGAACAGAGCCCCAGAAAATCCTATGATCATGAAAAATATTTTAATGCATGTCTTAAAATAAATATTAGTACAAAACATTCATGATACACCAAATACCAAAAATTGGAAATAAACGCAGAATCCAGTTTGTATTTTTAGGACCTGAATACTTAGTCCTTCCTACCTCACCCTAGACCAGCCCTGCTCCAGAGGGCAACTCTCCCTAATGGTGCCCTGTGAGCCCTCAGTCACACATGCTCCAAAACATCTTCATCCCCCCAGACAGGGATCTCCTGTTTCTACCTCCTGGGCCAGATGAATCACAAGACCTACTCCAGGCTCTGGAACCTGCTCTACCCAGCACTCCACTGAACAAAACTCTCAAGGTGCTCCTATGTCTCCTCTCAGTCCCAAAGTCTGCTTTGATTCCCAACACAAGCTCTGTTCACTGCTGCTCTGGTGGACAGTCAGTGGCCACGGTGCTCACCCCTAGCTGTGCATGAGAATTAAACAGGCAACAACTGGGTCCTGCTGGTGAGACCCAGAATTAGCAGCTCTGTTCAGGTAGCTGTGTGCCTGATGATCTCGAGTACAACCGGAGTTGAGAGTCAGAGATTGAAGGAATGACTTCTTGGGAGGGGGGAGAGAAGGGGGATTCAAGGAGAGTTGCAATTTTCATGGTGGACATTCAAAAAAACAAAAACCAAAAGCACAGATGATGACAAACGGACTTCAGTGGGTTTGTAGACCCTTCCTGGCAGCCCTTAATCATTACACATACAAAAATTTTTACTCAAGAGAGCAACCATACCTTATGTCTCTATCTGTCCAGGAGAGGAGACCAGGATACCATGAAGGGAAAGAACTGTGATTCTCCCAGACAATGACTTTAAGGCCTCTTCATTCAATGGCTTTAAGGCCTCCAAATGCCCTATAAGGAACAAAGTTACCTCTTGCTCTTCTTTGTGTCTCTCGCAAGCAGCACTGATCGCCCCAGCAATATGTGCTGAGTTGATGAACAATTGTTGCTCCTCACCTTTACTCAACCTTTCATGTGACCTCAGGTTGCATGCCAGTTCTACAATTAGGGGATATGCTGGTCATTGTTCTGCATCCCCATTCTCTCAGCTCTCTGCTCTCTGCCCTGGGAAGTTCTGCTGCCTGAGCTGACTTGCCCTTGGTCTCAGGTTGGGTATGGCCCTGGCAGATCAGAGAAGGAGAGAGAATAAGGTCAGGTATTAACACCCAAACTCATTCCTGGATTACTGCCTCAGACTCTGCATCCTGTATCCAGAGGGACTATTCCTCTCCATATGATCTCCTCTCCATGACTGTATCTTCCCAGGTTCTGGAAACTACTCCTCCATTTCTGTTTCCCTGGGGGTTGGAGGAATGGTAAGATTTCTGCTGCCACAAACACATGACCCTGTATTACCTTTCCTGGTTTTCCTACATACTGCCCAATCTTTGTAAATAAGTCCTCAACAAATTGCCCTAATACAGTGGGCTCTATGTTTCCTGTGGGGACAGTGACTGACAGGAAGGGAAGGAAGGGAGTAAAACAGAAGTCCCTGAAGTCCCTGTAGAAAGTAAGTGGTCTCTCCCAGCAATCCCACTACTAGGAATCTATCCAAAGGACATGAAAACACTAATTTGAAAGGACATCTACATGTTTATTGTAGCTCTGTTCACAATTACCAGGATATGGAAACAACCCAAATGCCCCAAAACTGATGAATGGCTAAAAAAAATGTGGTATGTGTACACGATGGAATGTTATGTACCAATCAAGAGGATAAACATATGCCATTTGCAGTAACATGGATGGAGCTAGAAGGACTCATATTAGTAGATATAGGCCAGAAAGAAAAAGAGAAATATGGGATGGTCTCACTTATGTGAAGGCTATAGGGAAAAACAAACAAATGATTAAGTAAAATTAGAAACAACCAACAGAACTGAACAACAGAGCGAGAGAGGGGGAGGGGAGAGGAAACAGGGAAGGCGGAGGGCACAAAAGATTAAGATGGTTAACAGGTGTTAAGGAAATGGGAAAACCCCAGAGTACACAATAATGTAATAATATAATAAATATATATATACAAAAAAATTAAAAATAAAAGTAAGTGGTCTCTGAATCACAGTGGGTTGCAGGCATGGAAGTGAGGTGAAGTGGCTGAGTCCATCTATCCAGGCTGTTACTGCTATTCCACACGAGGAGGTCAGTGACTCAACAACCAGAACCTGGAACGTGGCTGAGGAAACATAACAGTAAATGCCTGCTAAGCAAATGGGATGTGAATCAGAGCTTTTGGATGTGTGGTGCTGTGGGAGTGGACCCACGGGAGCCGGCTCCAGGAGCATGCGTGAGTGACAGCCTCAGCAGCTACACCTTTGGGTCTCTAGGGCCTTCACTGAGCCCCTGCTAGTCCCAGGAGGCTGGCAGCCAAAGGCCCATTACAGAGAACTCCAGAGCCTGGTGTTGCTGCTAATTACAGGACTCTTCCAACAGGCATCCTCTGCTAGGCCACCCCAGAAGTGCAGCAGAGATTTTGAGAGAGCCTCCCTACCCCTCCTTTCACATAAGCCAGGCCTGTATCCTCCTTCTGGAGAAAATGCCTGCCCTTTTACTTCACAAGCATCTCTCCCAACATGTACCTTGCCCAGCTCAGCCTGTCCTGGCTTCAGCCTCTTGCAGGTCTGCACTGACCTAGATTGGAAGTGGACCTCCCCTGAGAGGGATGACCCTCCCACTGCCTATCATGCTGATGAGCCCTTGGAGCAAAGGTGAGATCTAGGACATGTCCTTCTTGCTACAAGTCAGTGTCAACCTTGGCCTTGATTTGAGGCATGGGAACTTGAGGAGAATTTATAACGGCCTATTGGGTAAAAGCTGGGAAGAAAAGGGAGGCCTGCCCCATAGTGAGATGCCTGGGTAGGTCTGGGTCTGTAAGATAAAGGTTGTATAGTCTCCATGTTGTGCTTCCTTTCTCCCTGGCCTCTGCTCTGAGAAGAGGTATTAGAGGACCTGTCTATCACAGAGAGCCATATTCCCACCCCAGTCTGTGTTCAGAGTCCAAGAGCAGCTGTTTGGTGGGACCTCTGTCCCTCCAGGCCCTCAGCGCAGAGAATGGCACTGTGGCAGGAGGGGGAACTGGAGGGAATGCTCTGAGTCATCTCCTCAGCACTAGGAGGAAGTACAGTAGCACTCAGGATGAGTTAGGGGATGTGCCAGAATGGGTACCAGTGACCAGGCACAAAGTCATTGAGACGATATGGCAACGTACAGAGATTAAAAAGTCCATAAATCCTCTGACTGGATCATCAAAACTTGATCCCATTAATTCCACTTGGCTGCCTGATATTGTGCAGATTGTTTTCCTTTTTGTTTCCTGCAATCAGAAGTTGACTCTGATTTTCCCAGCTTCTCAAACATGAAACTGCTCTTGCTGGCCCTGACAGCTTTATTCTTCCTACCAGTGTGTTCTGTAAACATTAATGACCTCGGAGTCCCCAAGGATAGTGATTAAGGTGTAAGTCACTTTCTTGGGGGGAGCCCACGGACTCTGATCTGAAAGGCCTGAGGCTGACCTCAGGTGGTGAGCTCGACAGGCACCCTGAATACTTCAAATGCAGGAGGGCTGCAGGCCAACTCAGTGGAAGCCCCTGGTTCTCAAACATTGTACATCAGAATCTCCTGGATGACCTGTTAAAGTGCAGATTGCTGCTCCGTAAGCCCCAGTGGGTCTGCAGTAGGCCTAAGAATTTACATTTCCAACATATTCTCAGGTGGTGATAATAACACTGGTCTGGAAGTCACACTTTGAGAACTGTCATTTTAAGAAACATGCTTCCGTTTCCTGAATTCCACATGTCAGGAAAGAGTGATCCTGTGTCCTTTGCTTCTCTACACCTTTCCTACAAGAAAGGGGGACTCACATGTATTGACCTGCCCTGTGACAGATCTGTCCTTGCTGGGTTGCTGAAGGGTTAAAGCACAGTCCTGTCATGTGACCAGGCAGTTTATATATATGGGGACCTTTAAAGTGAGACAGAGTTGGAATGGACCAGGTTGCAACACCTGCGGTGTTGACTTCTTCAAAGTGCACTATTCTTATTTATGCTGCATTTCACTTAGGGGTAGGGAGGGTGGGAGTAGGAGGTTTGGTGGTGAAAGGGTAGAGCTGATAGAGATTACGGGGAGCAAGGGGAATTAAATCCAAGCCACCTTTGGGCACTGCCCATAGAGGTGGCAGAGGTAGACTCTGAGAGGTAAGTTAAAAGAGAACAAGTAGACAGAGGTAGTACTGAAGGCTCACACCAAGAGGCTGAAATCCCAGTGAGACAGAGAGCAGAAGGGAGCCCAACTCACAGGATGGGAGGGGTAGTGAATGATCCATAAGTTGCAGAGAGGACCTGGCTCTCAGAGCATCTGCTATCTTCAACCATCCACTGTGTGCCTGGGCCCTGCCTGCATCCCACAGGCCTCGGTGCTTCTGCCCCTACTGCTCTGCATCACAGCAGGCCCGGGGCACAGGATGGTAAATCAGTTGATAAAGTAAGATTATGGATAGTCCCCTGACACCTTAGGATGTGGTCTTAGGGTCAGTCTGAGTATTTGGTCAGAGCATATAGAGCATCTCTGGTGTGGCCTTCATCTGGGGTTCCTTCTGAGGCTGAAAATATTAAAGAAGAGTAATAAATCTTGAGAAGAAAGGTCCCAATACTATAAGATAGAGTCAGCAAAAGAGAAAGTGTGGCAGTAAGCTCATTTTCTCTCTCTCTCTCTCTCTCTCACTCTCTTGCTGTCATTCTCACACTCACCCTTCACAAACACACACACACACACTCAAGTTGAACCTGAAATGTGAACAGTGATGGCATCATTTCTGTGAGACAATTTCAGCACCACTAAGTATTTGCTGCAGTACTTTCAGCTTAGCCCTATCAATCAGGAACACCCATGATGGGAGAGTCCACATCATTCCAGGTCCAGGGAAAGGGTTGGCAGAGCAGAGGCCCAGCCACTTCATGATAGAGTGAGCCATCTAGAAACACACTGCTGTTGTAACTACTGCCATTGGGGAATTCTTTGTCACCAGTCCCTGGCATGGCCTAGCCTTGCTGATATGGGGAGAGCCATCTGCCCTCTCACTTGACCCCTGTCATGTTTTCTCTGAGATTAAGAGGACTAGGAGAAACCAAATATAATGGGAATGGAGTTCACTGCACTTGGCGGGTCAGATGGGGAATGAAAGGACAACTTGAGAATCAGAAGCAATGATGGCAGAGAGGGCCTGGTCATCTCACTTACATATAGCTTCACTGGTTCATACTAAATAAAAGCTATGTCATTCAGGCCTGAGCATTTTACTAGTCCTTAAAAAGCATAAGGAAGAATCAGCACAACTTCTATCCTGGGGAGTCCATGGTTTTGGAGGTTGACATACATGTAAGCCAGTTCATGTCACTATGCGACATGAGGTGCCAAGGGGAGCACAAGGAAGAAGTGCCAAGACAAGGGCAGACTTGGCCCTGAAGACAAACAGGCACTGCCCTGGCCAAGACATAGAAAGTCTGGTCTCACCCACAGAGCAGCCCTCAGGCCCCTGAGGTCATTTCTGGCTACTGTTGACACTGAGCTTAAGAAAAAAAAAATAGTCTGGTGGCAAGAACTTCACAGATAAAATTATTTCCAAGCTGGGAACTAACAAGTTGTTTGGAGACATGGTACATTGACCAAATCAAATGGAGCCGATTCTAACACCCACTGTGGTGTTGATTGCTGAATTCTGCTTTCAGGATGTTCAGGTGGTCTGCACACTGAGGAAGCAGATCACAGTCTGAAGGGATGATGTTAAGGGTCACAGATAATGCTGGTCTCTGAGGTGTGATAATGACTTTATATTCAGAATCGGCCAGAACCCATGCAGACAGCTTGCCGTCAAGAAACAACTGCTACAAAAGCAGAAAGACAGACAGATAATACTTACATACAGGTTTGCATAAATACTATAACATGTTGAGCGATAGAAAATACATGTATTTGGTCATTCAGATGATGAAAATAGATTTCTCTTATGTAGTTGTTCTTCATCCACAGTTCTTGGATAACGGCTCACACTTGAAGTGCTGAGAGTATTAAAGGTGTCTTTTGACGTGGTAATGAAAGTAACTTCTGGAAAACACCTGAGGAAGGGGACTGGTTGCCAGGGAAACCAGCATGAATAGAGAGTAGAACTTTCTGTCTCACCTCCAGACCTCCAAGGGAGAGAGAAGGGTTGAATGTTGAGTTCTATAGCTAATGGTCAATGAATAAAATCATCCAAACCTATGCAGTGGACCCTCTACATGAAGAACAGAGACTTTAGAGAATGTCTAAATTGGTAAATACATAAGATTTGGGGAGAGAATGGCATGCTGGATTCCGTGCCCTTACCCTATGCATCTCCTCCATCTGGCTATTGATTTGTATCCTTCAGTATCCATTATAATAAATTGTTGATCTCGTGAGCAAACAGGTTTCCTGAGTTCTATGTGCAGCTCTGGCTTATAAATCTAACCTGATTTGGGTGTCCTGGGAACCTCTGATTTAAAGCCAGCTGGTCAGAAGCATAAATAATAGTCAGGGCCTTGCAACAGGCCCAGCAGCCTGAAGAGGTCTTGAGACCTCTGATCTAAGGTCTGTGGAGGCAAGGGCAAGCTGTGGTAAGTGATGCTCTCTCTGGTAGGTAGTGTCAGAGTGGAGCTGGATTCTCAGATGTTCTGCCAGAGTCTGAGAGTTACTTGCCAATGCAGGGAAGCCTCACCACCCAGACGCTGTCCTGGCAGAAACTGGACTGCAGAAAAAACCATCACACACACACACACACACACACACACACACATACATAGCCAATCTAATTTGTGTTGTATAGCCCCAAGATTTCTGGGATCTCTTAAAATGACCCTGTTTCTAAAACCAAAGTCTGTATACACTCTACCATTGTTTAATTTTTCTGATTTGTTTTACAGACTTTACAAAGGGATAAGAATGAAGTTATTTTATCGGGTAACAATTGCTGTTACCAGAAATATTTGGTGACAGGAAAGCACAAGTGTGCAGTTGGTCAGACACCCACATGGGACTCCACCCAGGGACAGTTCTGACTTTTGTCTTGGTATGATGTGGTGACACCTGTTCAAGGAAACCAGAGAATTAATATATTCAAATATCTTTTGAACGTTATGTAGAAACCAAGTTATTTCCCTGCCTCTCCCAGGCCTCTCCCCTCACTATCTTGTAGGACAGATGACTTATTCAAAGTGAATCCATATTACCTCAAAACAAATACTGAATCTTCACCAAGTTACCCTTTTTGGGGGAAAAGGAACTTGGGTTCCCAAAGAAGATGACAGAGGGAACAGCTGGGGCTCCATCCTATGAAGTCCCATGTTAGGGGCTCTTGACCCTCTGGACCCCCAACATAGGGAAGCTAATGAGGAACAAATTGGTAGTATCATTTAGATAGCAATTTGCCAAGCAAAACTTCCTTCCTATATGGCAATCAATTTTTTATTCAGGAGAACTACAGGATCAAAATAAAAGTAATCCTTTAAGTGAAAATCCTGGTTGTCTTCTGTGATAAATAAAAACCTACCCAAACCTAAGGCTCTCTCTGTTTCTCTCTAGCTTTCTTCCTTATTCTGATTTGGATTAATTTCTTTCCCTCTATTTCTCACTCATGTCTCACTGCCTTTCTCTTTCTGATATTCATCCCACTTGAAAAGACATGGCACTGTAGCTCTGGCTACAGTGATTGTAATATCCTGTCCCCTAAGTGACACTAATGGTCTGTGGACCCTCCCTGGTGCTAATTACATGGAAGCAGAAATCTCTGTGGGCTGCTTCTCCTACAATCAGCTTGTTGGGTAATTACCATGAGCCAGAGCAGCTGAAATCATGTGCTAAAGAAAGGGTGGCCTTGGGTCAGCCTAAAATGCCTGCTGTTGCTCTGGCATGTGCATGGAAAGATAATGCTTACAAGTAAGATGTGGAGCAGGAGGGACAAACAGATTCCCCATAGTGCAAAAGTCAAAATCACTTTGAATAGAAAAAAGAGAATCCGTTTCTGGGAAACTGATATTTTTATTCCCTTAAACCAAAGGACCACGTCTTGAGTGGTTTAGATCAGCTTACCTAGAATGGATGTTGGCATCTCAGTTCTAGAATCCTGTCAAACAGAAAGAAGACATCAGTGGTCAATGGGAAAGTCTTGGCCCTATGGGCTCACACTGCCAAAGAGTTCAACTTTTTGTGTAAATCCACCGAACTTAAGATGAGTAATGATGCCTTGTTTGTAAAGACCTCTATCACTTTCAAAGTGTGACAAGAAGGGCATTGGAGAAGGTCAGTCAAGTATCCTGTCCATGATACCAATTGCAGTGCAAGCATCAGACTCTTGTAAGTTCTTTATTGGTTTTAGCAGTTACACAGACCTGCCAAACAGGGCAGGACCCGGAGGGATGGGAGGCAGGGGAGATCTGTTTCTTTCTCTGGTCTCTTTCTTTCTCTGTGCTCACTCATGCTTCTTCTGTCTCATCTCATGCACTATCCCTGTGATGATGCCACCCTTTTATCTTTCTTTCAGGTCCAGATGAGCCCCCTCACACATGCACATACACACTGGGCCCAGGCATATACACAATCATGGAGAGGGCACAATACCGCAGGTGCTGACGACAGGGCTAATGGTGGAAAAAACCTGACCAACTCATTTACCCCACAGAGAGGAAGGAAAACAGACCTTACTGTGGCTGTCTGGTACATGGGTCTACTTTGAACAATAATCCTGCAAAACCTAGTTACAGGTACTGCATTGCTATCCTGTGTTTCTCTCAAGTTGTGATTATTATTGGATTGATCTCTGTCCTGTTCTTCAGAGTTTCCAGAACCTGAAAGAGAAATTCCATTCTCAATAGCTGCTCACAGACTCTCCTTTAAAGTGAGCACTAAGTGTGTGACCTACAACCATCTGTTGGATCCCACCCACCACCAAGAACAGAGCCTGGCACACAAGAGGTATTTAGTACCTGGTTGGGTGAAATAGAATGAAGTGAGTTATGGAGTCATTTGTTTTCAGACCATGGTTTTCTGTTTAAATATGCCAATAATCATTTCATCAACACATTTTTTAATTCAACAAATGTTCACAAAAAGCCAGCTTCATGCCAGTCTGGGGCTCTGGGGCCACAACGGTGAGCCAGGCAGGCAACTAGTCTTTGGAAAGACACAGCAAGAGAGCCATGGTCTCCAGTCTTGAGCTGCCTATAATAGGGTGAGGGAACTGAACAGATCAAAAGCAATTAGAAAACAATTAAGTGTTAAATTATATGCCTCTGACTAGCCCAGGGGATTCTCAGAGGAAGAAGCAGCTAATGTTGTCATTGCTGTTTTCATGGAAGAGGTGGATCTCAGCTGAGTCTTGAGAGGCTCTGGATTTGGGAACGAGCAGAGTGGCTGTAGCAGAATGTTCCTGCCTGGAGACTGTTACCCAGACCCACTCAAGGAAAACTGAAGCTTTGGATGTACATTATATGCTAGGCCAGAATTGCTTCCTAGCAGAGAACTGGAAAATGCTTTAAAGGTTTAGAAGAGTATTAACTGGACTTGGAGATAATCAGTTCCTGTCACAGAGGAGACTTTTCCATCCTCTGAAATGCTAGCATGTGACGCTACAATTATTTTCTTCTGGTCTCTATCTTGGGAGCGAAATTGGATATTTCTGCCTAGGCCAACCACCTTGGAATCTCATGAGGACCTTTTTCCTGGACTAACCAGAGTCTCTGACTAAGCATATCTGGGATGGGGTCCTGGAATCTGTACGTTTTTAAAGCTTCCTGGGTGATTCTATTAGCTTGGTTTGAACTGCACTCTTAGATTTAGTTCAAAGACATTCCCTGTTTGAAATTAGGGAAAACAGTAAGGCACAATAACCACACACAAAACATAAATAGGACTAGGGGCTACAAATCCCTGTACCAGACAGACTGGAGAATTCAGAGGGTCATGGAATCAAACTAACATATTCTACTTCCCTGACTATCTAGGTGAGTCAAAACAGTTAAAATTTAGTCAAAATGAATTAAAACTTGCCGTTATGTCTTAGGCACAGCCTGATGAAAGAAAATAAGGATGGTCTTCCTAGTTAACATTTTAAAAGATGGGGCCGTTAGTGAATTAGCTAAACTAGATTAATGTACTAACTTGCCCAATTTATCTATACCATAATTTGTATCTCCAATTCCAGGGAAAAAAATGTCTACTTGTGAATAAGATGCTTCAAGTATAGTAGTGACATATTTCTTTGGTCACACACTGTTTGGAAAATAATGCTACATCTGTCAGCATTACGAAGGTGAAGAGGGTGGTTTTGCCATGTTTCATTTCTTGGTCCCCTCTAGTTTTTATAAGTGATGCCTATTAATTGTTCCAAACATTTTCCCCCCTTATAGACTCACCTAGTAAATTCCCAGTTCTATTTTCTTTTACAAAGCTAATTTATACTCTGTACTGGGGATTGGTTTGCATTTTTCTCTTTTCCTGTTTATTCAATTCCTATTATTGTCAATGGGGGTCATGTGCTAAAAGGAAAGGCTTAAAATATACCTGTAAATTTTTTCTTAACAAACACCCACCCATTCACGCGCACGCGTGCGCGCGCACACACACACACACACACACACACACACACACATGCTCCTCCCCTTCCCACTAGTTCTTGACCCTTGCTTAATCCAGTTCATCAGAGTTCAATTTATTTGTGACATTTCTAAAAGCTGACTGAGGTTTCCCTGAGGTCATCACCATGTGTGCAAATTAACTAGTTTCTCCCATTCTGAAGCAGCACTGGTTTCAAAGGTCTTTCTGGCTCAGAGGATGCACTGATTCTCTGTAGACTTAGCTGCATGACCTAGTTTATTAATTCATTCAGCACCAGTTCTGAATCACTGGGAGCAGATCTAAAAGTATTCATCATTCTCTGTTTAAATGGCACTTAATTCTCTCCTGAAATTTGTGTCAATATTGTTTTAACAAATAACTGGCCTGATAATTATTATGGAGTTATAGTCACACTGAATGGAGGAGATACTGCTAACATGCATCCAAAAAGCTCAGATGTAAATCTTCCACATCATCATGTCATGATGTCATTGCAATTTCAGGACATACTCTAATGACAGTTTAGGATTCAAAATTTACTTCCACGGAAACTGATCATTACATAAAGGTAAGACACAGCAGCAGGACTAATTATACCTAGTGTCATTTTACATTAGTCATAATCCTATGGAAGAGAAACATCACACTAATCATTAAACTGACAAGTTACTCATTCTAGATCCCATCTCCCTATTGTAGGTAGCTTAAAAGGCCCAGACGCTCTTTTTTTTTTTATTCAAATTCTTTTTTGTGGCATCAAATATACACTTTTCGCCAGATTATTCTGATGAGTAGGCAGTGCTATTAAAAGCCCTTTCTAGAGACAATTTGGCTAATTTATTCACTCAATGGGCATGTACTGAGCAGGCACCATGCAAGTGGATGAGGGCACATGGGGAAAAGAGACAAAGCTCCTCCTTTCATGATGAAGATGCCATACAGAGGCTGGAGTAATGGTGCGAACAAATGTGTAGTAACAAGCTGCACTAAGTGTTGGCCCAGAAGGAGCAGGTCTCAGAGCAGGTAACAAAGCATGTGGTGAAGGTTTGGGGTCAGAAAAGGAGGGACTGAAAAAAACGCTCTGCCTGAGGTATGAACAAAAACAGAGACAACCCAGGAGCAGCTGTGCAAAGAGCTAGTGGGTAGGGACACAGTCCCGAGATGTGCTGTGTACAGGACACCAGGGTGGTCTGAGCAAGATGCAGGCACATCTTGTTAATGGGCTGAAAGTTTGGGAGCACTCTTTGAAGGGTCTGCTCTTTAGTCCAAAGACAACTGGACCATGGAAGAGTTCAGAGAAGAGTGACATGGGTTTACACCAAGAAAAAATATATAGGCATCAATACGGAGAATAGACTGCACAGCTACAAAATAGGTGCAAAAGAAGCTGGAGACTAGGGAGAAAGGCAGTTTAGGTCTGGAGGTATCACAGGTTGGTATCAGACTGGGAAAGTGGGTAACTGGAAATAAGAGATGAATGTCAGAGTTAAAGGTACACTTGGAGATGTTGCAACTTGGTGCCAGATCACTGCACTGAAGTGCATATAACAAAATCTCTGCACTAAAAAGCATAGAACAAAGAGAGTCATGTAAATGCATTGTCTTCTCAGGGCAAATGAAAGTTATAGTCACACTACACCACAATCTATTAAGTATAAAATAGCATTATCTCTAAATAAAGTACATACTTTAGTTAAAAAACACTTTATTGCTAGAAAATGCTAATCACCACTTATGTCTTCAACAAACCATGATCCTTTTGTTGGTAGAGGCTCCTGTCTTCATATGGATGGCTGATGACTGGTAGTTGCTGAAGGCTGAGTTAGCCAAGGCCATTCTGTAAAACAAGACAATAAATTTGATGCATTGGTTGACTCTTCCTTTCATGAAAGATTTCTCAGTGTTGTTGTGATGTTGTTTGGTGACATTTAGCCCTCAGTAGAACTGCTTTTAAAATGGCAGTGAATCCTCTCAAACCCTACTGCTCTTTTATCAATGAAGTTTACTTAATGTTCTAAATCCTTCACTGTCATTTCAACAATGCTCACAGCATCTTCACCAAGAGTAGATTCCATCTCAATAAATCACTCTCTTTGCTTCTTATTAATTTTTTTCATCAGATTGCAGCAATTCAGTCATATCTTCAGGCTCCATTTTTGATTTGAGTTCTCTTGCTGTTCCCAGTGCATCTACACATCTGTACCCACTTCCTTCCCTGAAGTCTTGAACCCCTCAGTCATCTATGAGGGTTGAAATTAACTTATTCTAAATTCCTGTTCATGTGACTATTTTTACTTTCTTCCCTATATATCACAAATATTCTTAATGACATCTAGAAATAGTGAATCCTTTCCAGAAGGTTTTTGATTTATGTTGCCCAGATCCATCAGAGGAATTACGGCGCATGTCAGTTATACCTTTACAAGATGTATTTCTTAAATAATAAGACTTGAAAATCAAAATTACTCCTCGATGCATGGACTGCAGAATGGATGCTGTGTTAGCAGTCATGAAAACAGCATTTATCTCCTTGTACATCTCCACTGGAGCTCTTGGGTGACCAGGTGCACTGTCAATGAGAAAAAATATTTTGAAAGGAATCTTTTTTCCCCGAGCAGTAGCTCTCAACAGTGGGCTTAAAATATTCAGTAAGCCATGTTGTAAACAGATGTGCTGCCAGCCAGACTTTGTTGTTCTGCTTATGGGGCACAGGCAGAGTGGATTTTGCACAATTCCTCAGGGCCCTAAGACTTTTGGCACAGTGAAGGAGCATTGACTTCAGCTTACGGTGACCAGCAGCATTAACATGAACCTTTGAATCTCTGAAGCCACGGATTGACTCCCTGAGAACTACAATGGTCTTTGGGGACTTTCTTTCAACAGAAGACTGCTTCATATACATTGAAAACGTCTTGTTTTGTGTAGCAATGTTCATCAATGATCTTAGTTAGATGCTCTGGATAACTTGGTAGAGTATCTACATCTGCATTTTCTCTTTCTCTTATATTTTCATGTTAGTGATGGATTCTTTCCTTCAGTCCCATGAACTAATGGCAGCTAGCCTCACACTTTTCTTCCACAGCTTCCTCATCTCTCTTAGCCTCCATCGAATTCAAGGGAGTGAACACCTTGCCCTGAATTAGGTTTTGACTTGAGGAGATGTTGTGGCTTGGTTTGGTCTCCTATCCATAGCAATACAACTTTCTCTATATCAGCCACAGGGGTGTTTCACTTTTTTTATGCTTCATGTTTATTGGAGTACCTCTTTTAATTTTCTTCAAAAACTTTCCTTTAGCATTCATAACTTGGCTAACTGGCTAGCTTCGCTTGACTTTCAACATGCTTTCCTCACTAAGTTTGATCATTTCTAGTTTTTGATTCAAAATGGTAGGCATGCAAATCTTCCTTTCATTTGAACACTTAGAGGCCTTTGTAGAATTGCTAATAGCCTACTTTTCAATATTGTTGTAAGATGGAAAACAGAGGCCTGAGGAAAGGAAGAAAGAAGAGAATGACTAGAGAGTGAAGCAGTGAGAACATACACAACATTTAATAATTAAGTTTGCCATATGGAGTCCTAACTCCCTACAACAACCACAATGGTAACATCAAATATGACTGATCACAAATAACCATAATGATATGGTAATATGAAAGAGTGAAAATCTGTAAGAATTACAAATCTGACACAGAGATACCAAGTGAGCACAAGCTGTTGGAAAATGGTGCCAACAGACTTGCTCTACAGAGGATTGCTGCAGTGTCTGCAAAGTGCAATAATACAATGTAGATAGAGAGAGGGATGCCTGGAAATGAGGGAAAAGAAATAGGCACTGGGAATGAAGCAATTTCTGGCATGAGGGAAAGGTATGTGTGAGGAGGTCTTCTAGCTTTGACCTGTATAACTCCATGAATGTAATGTCATGGACAAGATGTACCATGTGAGATAGAGAGAAACATCTGAGTGGTAATTGTTGAGCAGCCATTGGAGACATGCCACAAGAGATGAGGGCTAGAGATAAAAATTTGGAATGAATCATTGTTGAGATGGTCAGTGAGGCCAGGGCACCGATGTGTGTCAAGGAAAAGACTAGAAATGAAACTTGGGTTTCCAGAAAGTTATTTTGAAAGATGGAGATGACATGAGTCACATAACTTCACATCAAGCTTCCTAAAGTTTATGTCCAAAGTGATTGACGTTTCCATGCAATTCATCTATGACAGTACACCTAAATTAGAGGGTCAGTGTTAGTTCCACTTACAAGAAACTTTAGGTGAAAAACTTACTTACGGAAGACCACCAATATTATAAGATGTCAATTATAAAAAGTCATTTATCACAAAGTTTCATGTGTCCTGGACTGGAGAAATGCTGCAGACCAAGAGGTGGGAGGCAGCTTCAGAGTCTACTATGATTGAGATGGAAGGAACCCAATTTTACTTTCAGTGCTCTCTTATACAAAATCAAAGAAGCTTACTCCAGTCTCTGCTCATTTATCTTACTCACTAGTTTGTTCAACCTCTATCAAACAGCTCCAGAATAGATTTGATCTTAATCTAAAGTATTTATTTTTATTTATCACCTCCTGAGAACATGCTGATGAAGGTACGGTGAAATTATCATTCCATTAACTCACCAGCCAAATTTTTATCCTTGTAAACAAGTACAGATTCTATATTTATGACCATTCCTTTTAAAGCAAATTTCTTATTTTTCCTCTCTCTTCTATAACCAAGTCATCATTTAATCTGCGTGTTTGAATAGTGCCTTTAACTGGTAAGCGGTCATTCAGAATCTCCTGCTATCTCAGTCACTAAGAAGTATTGACTCACAACAGCCTGACAGAAGAAAAACCACGAAGAAAAGACCCTCAAAAGATAGGCATTTCTTGGCCGGGCACGGTGGCTCGTGCTTGTAAGCTTCAGCCTATGAAGCGGCCGGGGCTAGGGATCGCAGTTCGAGTCCCGCTTGGGGCCCATAGCGAGACCTAGTTCCAAAAAAAACAGCTGGACATGGTGGTGCATACCTGTCATCCCAGCTACCTGGGAAGCTGAGGCTGGGGATTGCTTGAGTCTGTGGTACCCCAGGCAACGAGAGCCTGCGGTTCCACAGGCAAAAATAGCAAGACCTAGTCTCAAAAAA
>PVHY01014735.1:0-37734 GCA_004024945.1 Uropsilus gracilis | reverse complement strand
CTCTCTTCTTTTCTTTGTAAGCCTTGCCAGGGGTTTGTCAATTTTATTTATTTTTTCAAAGAACCAGCTTTTGGTTTTGTTTATCTTCTCGATGGTCTTTTTGGTTTCTATTTCATTAATCTCCGCTTTTATTTTTGTTATTTCTTGTCTTCTGCTGGGTTTTGGGTTTTTTTGTTGCTCTTTTTCTAAGTCCTCAGGTGGGGAGATTAGAGCATTTCTTTGGGCTGTTTCAATTCTTGTTGTTTGGGCCTGTATTGCTATGAACTTTCCTCGTAGTACTGCTTTTGCTGCGTCCCACACATTTTGGAACGTTGTGTCGTCGATGTCGTTTGCTTCCATGTAGGTTTTAATTTTTTCTTTGATTTCCTCTTTTACCCAGTGATATTCCAGAAGCCTGTTGTTCAGTCTCCATGTGGTGTTTACTCTCCTTATTTTCTTTTCATTGTTGATTTCTAATTTGATGCCTTTATGATCGAGAAAATGGTTGGTATTATTTTAATCTTTGTGTACTTGTTCAGGTTTGCCTTGTGGCCTAGTATATGATCGATTTTAGAGAAAGAACTGTGTGCATTTGAAAAAAAAAAAAGTATATTCTTTTCCTTGGGGGTGTAGTGTCCTGTATATATCTATTAAGTCCATTTGGTCTAGCTCTTCCTTTAAAGCTTTTGTTTCTTTGTGTAGTTGCTGCTTTGTTGATCTGTCTTGAGTTGAGAGTGGCATGTTAAAATCTCCTACCATGTATGTATTTTCATCAATATTTGATTTCAGTTCTACTAGTTGTTGTTTTATAAAATTTGGTGCTCCCTCATTAGTTGCGAAAATGTTGACTACTGTTACGTCTTTTTGGTGGATTGACCCTTTAACCATTATGTAGAGGCTGTCTTTATCTTTTGTCACTTTTGTTAATTTGAAGTCTGCTCTGTCTGATACAAGAATGGCAACTCCTGCTTTCTTGTGGGGGCCGTTTGCTTGTAGTGTAGTTTTCCAACCTTGCACCTTCAGTCTATGCTTATCCTTAGCGATCAGGTGTGTTTCTTGGAGGCAGCAGAATGTTGGGTTTTGTTTTCTAATCCAGTCTGCAACTCTTAGTCTTTTGATTGCTGAGTTTAGAGCATTGACGTTCAGGGTGATTATTGATATTTGCGGTTCTAATGGTTTCCTGGTGGTCATTTGGGGTTTATTTTGTGTTTTTGTTTCTTGTATTTGATCTTCTTATGGTTTTGGTCTTGAGGCCTCCTGCAAAATTTCTTGGAGTGGGGGTTTAGTGGTAGCAAATTTCTGGAGACTTTGCTTGTCAGAGAAGGTTCTAATTTTTCCTTCTTAGAAGAAGGATAGCTTTGCAGGGTAGAGTATTCTTGGCTGGCACATTTTTTCTTGGAGTATTTTGTAGATGTGACTCCATTCTCACCTTGCCTGGAGTGTCTCCAGAAAAATTTGATGACAGTCTAATGGATTTTCCTTTGTAGGTTATCTATTTCTTTTCTCTAGCCATTCTCATTATTTTTTCCTTGATGCTTTCTTTTTTATATGTTTCTACTTCCTCCCTTAGTGCATTAATTGCTTCTATCATACTGTTGTCCTTTTTTTCTAATTCTTCTCTTAATTGCTGGAGTGCATTTAACATTTTAATAGAGGAATCTTTTTCTGAGATGCAAATCATTTCTTTGGTGTTTTCTGGAGCTTGTCTTTCTTTGTTGACGATGGATTACTTCCTGTAGGGTTTGCTTTCATGTTTAAAGTTTTTCTCCTTACTGTGTTTTGCTTTCGAACCTGTTCTACATATTGAGAAACCATGGATCTTGTGTTGGTTGGCATGTTGATGGGAGTGTATTCCAGTTTGAAAGTAGATCTGTACTTTAGTTTAGTTTAGTAATTTGCGCTGGCGCTGCTAGTGACCAGTGACCTCCAGCAGCTAACCTGGCGTGGGCAAGGTGGGCGGGTTTCCGGAGGAAACTGGAGGTGGTGGTTGGGTCCCAGGGATGGCGGAGGGGGCGGCCCGGCGATGGGGTCCCTCCCACAGGCCTGGAGCCGGCACAGTGACCTCCAGCAGCTAACCTGGCCGTGGGCAAGGTGGGCGGGTTTCCGCCGTTTAGCATAATTTCTAACAGCTATTTATTAAAACTCATTCATATCCCCAATTAAGTTAAAAACTGCTGTTATAAATTAAACTTTCACATATGCGTGTTTATATTTTATATTAAATTACTGTAGTTGTTTATCTGCTTGCCAAAACTTTGTATCTTAATTACCATAAATCTGTTTGATAGAGAATTCTACATACATTGTTATTCTCATTCAGAATTGAATTAGATTAGCTATTGCATTGGCTCTCCTGTTAAGACTGCAGTATCTGCTTTACTTTCATATGCATTTTCTTGAACATGCTACTCCTTTTGTTTCCAGCATTTCTAAATCACATTACTTAGATTGTGATGCTTGCTTATAGGGAAGAATTTGACTTTGATTTTTGGCTCACTATTTGAATAGAGATAACACTGTACATCAAATGGTATGACATGGAATTTTTATGTATTCTGATAAATTTTAGGTTATACTTTTGGTTTTAATCTTATTTTCAATCATCTTTCCTTATGTAGTATACCTGTTCATGTGTGCATATTTGTGTATGTTGTGTGTGCTGCATGAGTGCATGTACATAAGTGTTTGATTCCTCTCATACATAAGGAGTTAAGTATGTTTATAATCATTTAAGGTTTCTTTTATATTGTATGTGCGTGTTCTTTAATATTCTTTTCATACACCATATATACTAATATATGAGGATACTACAAATACATTATCCATTTCATACCACATATACACACATACTTTTATAGACATATATAGTATATATAATATTCATAGTCTACAGTTATTTTAAATATTTCCTTATATAAATAGTAAAGAATTGAAAATTATTTCTTCTGTTTTCATATCCTATTTCTTACCTCAAAACTTTGTGCTAGTGAGTAAAATGATACTGTAAAGTGTCTATAATCAACCTCAATCAATGTCTATTACTTAGTATGAAATAGTACATTTTAACATCCTGTTTTTACAAATGAAGCAGAATATAGTATTTTTCTAATACATTTCTCTTTTCCATTTTTCTCATTTCTAAAATATCTTATTATATATTATCTTTTAGAGCAGTTAAAGTCTTATAGAAAGTGAGAGGCAAGTGTAGTTACCAGGTATCACTTCTCATCCTACAGTTAGTTTCTCTTATTAACATCTTGCTTTACCTTGGCACATTACAAATGATGAACCATACTGGATATATCATTATTAATTGAACACCATGACTTATATACATTGTTACAGTGTCACACAGAACAGTTTCACTTCCCTAAAACCCTCTACTTTTTATTCCACATTCCTTATATCTGAAAACCTGGAATCAAGGGTTTTTACACTGTTCTATAGTTTTGACTTTTCCGGAATGTCATTGTTAGAACCATACAGTGTGTTGTCTTTTCAAATTATATCCTTTCACTTACCACATGAATGCAAAATTTCTACATTTTTGTAACTCCATAATCTTTTTCGTTTTATTACTAAATAATATTTTTATTGTATTGATGCATCATAACTTGTTTATCTACTGAAAAGGACATTTTTACTGAAAAATATCATTGTCATTTTCAAGTTTTGGCAATTGTGAATAGTTACTATAAACATTGTATGCAGATTTCTATATGGACATAAGTTCAACTCATTTGAGTAAATACCAATAATTATAATTGCTGAATTGTATGGTAAGATCATGTTTAACTTCATAAATAGTTGTCAAACTATTTTCTATTCTGGCATTTGTCACATTTTGCAGTTTGACAATGTAACATCTTTCAATGTAGCATTTTGCAGTAAGTGAGAATTCTCATTGTTTTACATCCTCACCAACATCAGTGTTGTCAGTGTTTCATATTTTACCCATTCTGCAGTTGTGGAGTGACACTCTATTAGTATTTTGATTTGCAATTTTCAAATGATAGAATTTTGATGATTTTTTTCACTTGGTTATGTCTCATCTATAGGTCTTCTTTACATAGATGACTACTGAAGACTTTTTTCCATTTTAAATTTAGACTGTTTATCTTCTTATGGTTCCTTTTTAAAACTTTTTGGTCTATTTTAGATATCTCTTTACCTGATATGTTACTTGCAAGTGTTATCCCCAAATATCATTTTATTTATCCTAATTTTCTTTTACAGAGCAGAATCTAATTTTAGTGAAATCTGCTCATTTTTTTTTCTTTTTAGAACTGTATTTTTTTGTGTTGTATGTAAAAAGTCAAACCTAGATTTTCTTCTATACTAACTTCTAGGTGTTTGATAGTTCTGTATTTTACATTTTAGTCTATGATCCATTTTTGATAATTTTTTGTGTGTGAACAATCAGTTCTACCATTTTTTCAGAGTTGTCCTTTCCTATAAGAATATTCCTTGTAAAGTTTTGTGAGCTCTCGTGTGTGTCCTGTTATCTTTGTCTCTACTTTCACTAATACCACTCTCGTGATTATTGTGACTTTATAGTAAGTCTTGAAGTCACATACAGTTGGTACATTTTTATTTCCTTTTTGAAACTATCTTGACTAATCTGAGTCTTTTGCCTTTTCAAATTAACTTTATAATCAGTTTATTGAATTGAAAAAAATTTGATTTTGGATTGAAATTTTTATGCATACACAATTCAAGTTGGAAAGAAGTTATTATCTAACTGATATTGATTCTTCTTTTTCATGAACATGGGAAGTTCTCCATTCACTTATATTTTCTTTGAATTTTTTCATTATAGTTGTATTGTTTTGCTTACATAGATTTGTGTATATATTTTATTTTATATTTTATGCAAGTGCAAATGATATATTTTTAATTCAAATACTAATTCTTCATTACTAGAATATAGGAAAATAATTGACTTTCAGTTGTTAATCTAAAGCTTGCAATTTTCCTGTAATTATTTAGTTGCTAATTTCAAGGCATTTTGGGGGAGGTTAATTTCTTTTGAGATTTTCCACAAAAGTAAGCATGTTATCTTTGAACAAATACATATTAATTTTTCCTTTTTAATCTGTATAGCTTTCCTTATCTTTTTGTGTAGAGCTTCCAGTGCAAAGTTGAATAGGTGTGAGTATATCTTTGGCTTACATTCTCTTGTTTTTAGTTATTGTTATTCCCATTTAACTGTTCAGAGCATATAGCAGTGACATGACAGGTCTGTTTTTTAATGCTCACACTAATTTGTCCCTGCATATCTTAAAAGCTCAGTGTCAACAATTTTTTAAAAATTGCCAATTTTCTTTAAACTGGTAGTTTTAAATTCAGTAGTTTCTTTAATACTAAAGATATGTTCTAAGTACCTATATATTTTGAAAGTTTTAATCTAATGCCAAGCCAGTTTCCTTTTGCTAGAGGAAATGTGTTTTTGCTTCTATCATTTTTTTGATACTTGCAATATATACTACTTGACTCAAAATTTGTTTTAATGGTAGATGCTATCACATAATCATCTTACATGGAATATCTCTGGAAATATATTTTTGGTATTGTTAGTGACTTAGATTTTTGTCTGTTCAAAGGATTCCATCTGCATCTATAAAGTTTAATTTTTTTATTTTTTATGTATTTGGTTTTTATAATTGCTTTGTTTTGCTGCATAATAAATAGCCACAATATTAGGACCACGAAACATCAAAAATATCTTGTGCTTTTGCTCACAGTTTCTGTGGATGAGGAGTCTAAATATGATTTCACTGAGTCTTTTTTTTTAAGGTCTATTTTTTCTACAGAAAATATTCTGACTACGGTGAACTAGAAAATAACTTCATGTAGATAAACCGTTTGTATGTAAAAAATACTGCTTTATTTCACAATGTAGCTGACTAGGATAATCTCAGTTGAAGGAATCAGTTTGTTTTTCAGTTCTTGAAACAGAACCTAAAAACTGTTATTTATGCAGCGACTAAAAATAAATATGAACTGGATTGTCATAAGAGACATGTCATGGTTAAATTTATGTCTTTTATTAACAGTACCATAATTAATATTTTTGTTTTCGTACAAATTCCGTGTCTGAGGGGGTTTCCTCACAAGTCTAACACTTTTCCTAATACCAGCTGGGGCCCTAATTTGAATTCAGTCTGACACTGTCTATCTAGAGATAGTATCAGATCCCACAGGTTAGGGATTTAGTCCTCTTAGACTATTTCCAGCACCAACTCCCCCAACCCCACCTCCACCTCAACCCTCAAACACTAGTTACACATCAAGTTTTTTACCTGTGGTGCTTTCCAGGTTCAGGATTTGGATAATTTGCTAAAGAGACTGAAAGAACTCACAGAAATATTTTAATTACTGATTAGGATAAGCCTTTGGAATAGTCAGTGGGAAGAGGTGCATAGGGGAGGGCACTGGGGAAGGGAGCAGATCTTCCATGTCCTTCCTAGTATGTTACACTCTTAGAACCTCCTTGTAGTCATCAACCTGAAGATTTTTGGACTTCATTCTTTTCGGGTTGTGTGGAGGCTTCATTCTGTAGACATAATTGATTCAATTATTGGCCATCACTACTGATTCAAATTCCAGGTCCTCTGCCCTCCCTGAAAATCAGTCATGGGAAGGAAGTTCCAACCGTCAAATCTTAGTTGATTCTCTGCCAACAGGTTACCATCATCTGGTGCTTTCCAAAAGTCACCTCACTAGTATAAAACCATTTGTGGTGGAAACATTTTATCATGGTGATAAAAAGATATATACCCATTTCACTTTTATGACTCTGAGTAGATTTCAGAAAATGGGAAACCAAATCTGACAATATAAGCTCCCGTTACTCTATTACTCAGGAATTTGAAGTGTTTGGAGGATTTTGAGTCAGAAATCATGGAGAAAACCAAATACATATGAAAAATATAATTTAGCTAACTAATAGATATATCTGCCCAAATTTATATATTCCATGTAAGTCATAGTATCACAGAAGGGCATACATTTATTGCGTACTGATATGTCCCATCATTTTCTTTTGAAGTCTTCCTGAGAAGGGTAACTCTTCACTTTAAAGGTCAGCTTCCTGGAGGAATTGTGGCCATATATATTATTGCATTTTAATTTTTCCTTTTGGATACAGACAGAGCAGCTCACAGAAGTTAGGAGGACTGAAGTTGTCACTAGAATATGAGCTATCATTTTAACACCAGTGATGACTCAGAATAAGATATCTCTCTATGATAATGTAACATTCTGTTCCACTCATAGAAAACATAAATGCTTTTATTTTTTCCATGTTGACTAAAACTCATAAATATTTTCAACTGGACTTAATAAATGTATAAAGTAAAACCAACATATTAATGGAAATAAATAGTTGTTAGAATATCACCCTACTATACTAAAGTTTGAAAAATAAAAAAAATTCCTTATGAATTCAGCTTCTTTTTTAGTATTTTGCTTAATTCATTTGTTAAATTCTTCCATCATTGGAGAAGTTTCTGCAGTTCGATATCTCAAGTTCTATTTCAATTTTTCTTATTCCCTACAAAGAAAATTGCTTATAGTAGTCCAATTCATATTTTGTACCCTTTACCAGAATTATGGTTTTCTGAAGATGACACAATAGATTATCATTCCCATCATGAAAATTGCCTAATTTATGGTGAGTCAGTTACTGCCCCATAACTCAGATAGCCTAATTGAAATAGTGCAATTTCACATGATTTAGAAATTTTATTCAGTATTTGGAAACAGAGTCCAATTACCAGTGTACCAAATACAGTTGAGCTTTTATCATGCCTTCCATGTTGCTAAATAGAAAGAAATCTGCAATAATTTTACCAAAAAAAAAAAAAATCTAGATTTAGAGAAAAAAGTTATTCACTATTTAGTATGGGGATACATCTGCAAATGTTACAATCAATTTCTGCTACTAAATATAAAAATCTCGATCTGAGCCATGTATCTTGGTGTGACTCTTACACATTCATGAATTTTGTAATGATATTATGAGTTATCATAAATGATATTCATCATAGACATAAAGCTGTATGAATGAAAAAGGGTTCACCAATGGGAATAATTATGAAATGCAATAAAAAAGCCATTTCAAGAAAAGAAATTAGTTTCTTCCTAAAAGTTTTATAGAACTGAACTTGTCTCAAAAGCCTCCAACCAATAAGCCATGGGTCTGCATACCTGCACATAGCAGTTGCCACTCAAAATACAGTTTAACAACAGGGATTGTTAACAAGGAAAGTTAACCAAGAAAACTAAAAGTTTTCAAAGCCACAAATGGCAGTTATCTTACCCCAGTCACCGTTCTCAGTCCCAAACATCCCAGAGACACATGTCCAAGATCTGAGGCAGGCACTCTGCAAAGTTCCAGTCTTTCTCTGCTGTCTTCTCTTTGCTTCTTCTCTCTCCAGTGTTCTGAGGTGTTCTACTTCTCCAAGGTGCTTCCAACTTTTTCCATAATCGCTGATACACAAATCAGTTTTCCAAATTGCTGGCCATCTCCAGGTACTAGCTTTCTATGTCACCTTGCTGCAGTGCCACACTCTCCATACCAGCCACTCTTTTGCCAGCCACCATGGCTCCTATGGCTCCTTGTGACCACCAGTTACACTTCCAGGGGGCTTCTGCCCAGCCTGGTCACACGGGCTACACTTTACCTGCCTGCCATTCTTGTCTCTCCTCTCCCCAAAACTTCTCTGTCCCTCTAGTCTCTGTTCCTTTCCTTTTCATCTCTCTTTTTTTCCTTAAAATTCAAAGGCCCTAATTTCCCTCTACATGTCCTCTTGCTGATAGTCTCTCTCCAGAGGTGACACCTGAAATTTGCAATAAAGTAAACGCACCCTTATCCTGTTTACACCAGTACCCTTTTCCCGGTTAGGCCATCTTTACCTCTGTTTTTCAGACACAGCTAATGGCATCACTGCCTAAATTTCAATACTACCCACATTGGGGTCCTGGCTTCAGAACTAGCAGGAGAAAATTTATGTATTTTTCAGAGTTTTAAGCAAAAGATGTAGTATTTCCATTTCTGACATACTATACTTGAATTACAATCACTTGCCATTGTCTATTCTACCCCACATCCCTAAATAGATCTTGCTGACATTTTAAAGTAAGTATGAAGAAACAAAACTTATTTTGGATGTCAATTTTCATTATAGAATTTTAATCATATTTATTTGATACAAATTAATATTGTAAAGTCTACTAAAATAAAAAAAATCCCAGTAAAGTATGATTTAGATCCTCTAACATTTGATTTTAATGTATTCCCTATAGAGATATAGAAATATTTATATAAACATATTTATATTTCTGTGTATGTATATATTTCCTCCAGATTATTATTTATGTGCAATGCCCAGAGTAAAATAATTTACTAGATAGATGTTGTTTAATAACTCATTTTCAAATGTTAGAAAATAATTCCATAAAAGTAAGCTGCATCCTTTATTTTCTCAAGGGAAATACCAGTACTTCTCTGGTATCTATTGCTGCATAAAATACTGCACATTTATAGAGGCTTAAAAGGGAAAAGCAATTTATTTGTTCATACATCGACAGTTTAATCAAGGCACAGGAGAGAAGGTTCTCTTTCCACGTGCCGTCATTCTAGGATGGGATAATTCATTTTCTATGGCTTGGAATTATCACAAGGCTCTTTCTCTCATATTGACGGGAACCTTGGTTGACACACCTGCATACTTTTCCTTATAAGATTTTGACTTCCTTCTACCACAGTAACTGGTTCAAATAATGAGTCCCAAAAGAAACAGTGGGAGTAAATACCATGTGTGTGTTTTACGTATATAATATATATTGTGAGATACTGTATATTACATGTACATATATATTTTGATGAGAGACTTTTGAATTTCAGAAATTTTAAAATGTCACACATTGATCATCTCATTGTTAAGGATAGAGAGTCATTTTAGTCTCTGTATTTGGCATCCGTTAAATCATATGCAGTAACGCAGTTTTTTTTTTTTTGCAGTGGCATAATTAATACTCATTTAATAACAGTGGGAAACCAGAATTTGGTAGTTAATTGACTATATCCAATCTCTAGTTTTCATTAAGTTAGTAAAATAATAACTCATTAATTAATTAATAAGTAAAAGACAACACTGCCAGAAGCTATTAACTCCTGAACCAAGGATACTACCTTTCTAGTTAATAATCTCAAATCAAAAAAGGTATTATTTATACTATTCCAAATCTTATGTTCTGTGATTCCTAATTAGGATTTTTACTGATTTCCTTCCCCTCCCTCTTTTTTTTTTTTTCAAAAACATCCCACATTCCAGACAAGAAAAATAGAAATTTGAAAAGGTTAGACAATAAATTAGAAGATGTGTTGGATTTCTTTTACTCACATTTACAATAAGCCAAGCATTCTATTCAAAAAAGATCTTTCAGGAAATTTTATATGGTAAACCCAGGATTAACATGAGTAAGTGTAAAAATATAGTCACATTTTCTACTTCCTTGGAGCTCATCCTCCACCCTTTTGTGAAAGAGCAGATATCATTCATGAGACAACTTCTTGTCCTATAAGCAATTGGTAAGAAATAAGAAAAAGATGATGAATCAATAATAACATCCCAAGAAAAAGAAATAAGAAAAAGATGATGAATCAATAATAACAACCCAAGAAAAAGCCCCCTTTTTCCTGCTTTTCAGTCTTTTTGATCCAATGATATTGAAAGGACCAGTAAAATTGATCCATTCTACTATTTTTTCTGAGATAATCTTTTGGAGAATCAACTCTTCAGGAGGTAGAGTGTAGTAACATGTTTGGCCAAAAGTATCACAATTCGCCAAAAATCAGCAATTGGAGACCACATTTAAAGAGGAGAATATATTTGTATAACTATATAGGAAACACTACTTAAATTACATCTGAGTGAACCTCCCTGAGTTTATGTCCATCCCAAGGAAAGTAGTATTCATTAAAATTCTATAAATGAATACATGGACTCTGTGGTTCATATAAAACTGAGACCACAAGCCCACACTTCTGTATTAGTCATTTATACAGCTAAGGAGAACATTATTGGCTGTTTGGACAAAAAGAATCTCCAGTAATTTATAAAGTAAGAGAGGTCAGGATGGTAGTCAGGACCTTGTGCTAAGTCTCGCTTCTATTATAGAAATAACTTTATGTTCTATAACCTTCAGAAGGAATGAGAAAACAGTGTTAATCACAGAGTTGTTACAAAGTCTGTGTTAATCTAAAGTTGCTATGGTGATGACAGAAGAGTCAGTAGTTTTGAAGATAGAATAATAGAAATTATTTGATATTAATAAAGACTTGGTGATGATGAGACAATATTAAATGGTGATACATATGGTTAATTGGAAATAACTAAATACACCAAAAACAGTACATGTATAAAACAAACAGGCAGTATAATACCAAGGCACATCATAATCAAATTTCTAAAACCAAAGACAAACAGAAACTCTTGAAAGATAGTCCTAGAAAAATATATCATTGTACACAGGGAAACAGTTATTCCAGTGACTGCTAAATTTCTCATCAGAAGCAATGGAAAATAGACTATAGTAGAACAAAAAATTCTGTTCTGTAAGAAAAAGGAATCAATTCCAGAATTTTATATGTAATGATGTATCTGTCAAGAATTGAGACAAAATAAAATATATTAACAAATTGCTCTTGGAGAATTTGCCAATTGTAAACCTTCACTACAAGAGAGTCCCAAAGATATTCTTCAGACTAAAAGGAGATAGTACCAAATAGAAACTCAAGACTTCTGGAAAAAATAGAGGCCATCAAAATAATATGTAAGAGACTTTTTCAAAGCATACAATAGTTTAAAACAAAATTTTTAGCTTTGCAATATAGAATTTACAATTTGTCATTTTCTTGCTGATGTAATATGAAATCTTTTCAGTGCTGACTGATGCAGTATGCAAACCATGCTATAATAATAATTAAGACAGCATGGTACTGGAATAAAAACAGATACACAGACCAGTGGAACAGAATTGAAAATCCAGAAATAAAGTCACACATATAAGACCAACTAATGATCAACAAAGAGATTAAGATAATTGTTCAAGGGTGATAAGTTGGTGAGAGAACATTGCGATACACAATGTTGTAAAAAGAAATATATATATGTGCAATAAATCTAAAAAAAAGTATAAAAAGATTACATGAGCTATAAAAAAGACCTAGCTCTCTGCACTCTACATTTAAACTGTAAGTAGACTGTGTACATTACAGATGAATATTGTAAATTCTAGAACAACTACAAGAAATAATAAGGCAACAGATTTAACTAGATAAATCATAAAGCAGAATAGAGTAAACAAATATCAAAAAAGTAGACCTAACTCAAGCCATAATGATTGCTACATTAAATATTATTCATCTAAATGTTTCAATTAAGATGTTCCTTAGATTAGGAATAAAGACAGTTCCCATGTTTATCCTCTATCAAAAGATGAACTTATAAATAAAATAAGGTCAAATTTTATAATTATAAAGGTATATAAAGCTGGTCTTTCTAGACTTTTGATATTAAGTAGAAAGAAATATAGTTTGCCCATATTCCTCTTTAAGTTTGATACTTGGAACCTAAAATCATCTTACTATGGGCAGAATACATTCAAGTATTCTCTATAAAAGATATTAGTCTGTTTGGATAGACAAGTTTTTTTTTTGGGTAGGAATAATCAAATCAAGGAGGGAGTATTGGAAGGGATTAATATTTATTGAGAGCTCAATATGTATTTATTTCAAAAAAGTGAATATAGTGAATAAAACCCACAATTTCTCATCTTAAAAATAACTTAATACATAAGTGTTTGTGCAATAAAGAAGTCCTGTCAATGAAAGACCCTATAATATCCATACATTGATATAAAAAAACTGATTTAATCAGCTAAACATTAGATCAGCATACATTTAATATAGCATGTAAATTACTGCCAACATCTGGATAGTGAATTTGAATAAAATTGCATATATATATACACACACATCTACACACACATCTAGATAAAGTAGCAACATGACATTTCTTTTACTTCCTTGAAAGGCATGTGATGAACTGCTGTACACCACAGAATTTGTTTAAGAAATTTGTGTTTATGGTCCAAGGCTCAGAAGACCCATGGGTTTTCATTATTAGGTGAAAAGTTTGGGTTGCTCACTGGAACTGTTAAGCTTTTAAAAAGACACCTTAAAGAGAATAGTATAGAAAGGCAGTTGCATCAGTCACTTAAAGTGATTTCATTATGCTGACTTAATGTAGGAAGATGTCTCATATATCTAAAGCACTTCTTTATTTCCCTCCCGCCTCCCCCCCCCCCAAAAAAAAAAACATTCTGGCATTTTCCCATTGATTATTAAGATAAACCATATGGTGATGTAGTTTTATAATCCTCAGGGAGTTAGATGAAACTAGTTCAAGTATCTCTTCCTTCATTTCAGAAGTTGGGTTAAATGATTAAGGTGTAACATAGAATCAAGTCACCCAGGTACCCATCTGTGCTGCAAACTAAATATCTAAATTAAGGAACAGATGCCAACTACAGGAATTAAGACCAAACCAAACAAAAAAAAACTTCAGATCTTGTGCCTGAGCACGAGGATAACTCCATTACCTGCTAGAATTATAGCACAGGTTAAAAAAAAAAAAAATCTACCGAAGGCATTTAAATGTGGTGGAATGGGAATAACTTCGTTCCTCTACTCTACAAGTCTACAACTAGATATGGGGCAATTTCCTTAGACAGAAAGCTGAAAACTAGTGAAACAGTTGTCTCCATGAAACTATGACCCCAACACGAGCAGTGCAATTGTCCCCAACATGGGCAGTGTATTAGTTCATAAAGTGTAGGCATTGATGCCATTGGCTGTGTCTGAAAAACACAGAGGTAAAAGATGACCTAAACAGGTTAAGGGTGTTGGCACACGCAGGATGAGGGTACTTTTGCTTTGTAGCAAATTCCAGTTGTGAAAGAAAATGAAGCACCAAGAGGATGATTAGAGGGAAACTAGGTTTTCGGTTTGGAGGAAAAAGAGAGAGGATAAAAAAAAGAAAAGAGCAGAGACTGAGATATGAACTTTTGGGAAAGCGAGAAAGAGGAGGCAAGAGAGAGGAGCTTGGAGGTTTTGGTGCCAGGAGGAAAAGGACCCAGAAACAGGCTCTCCCAGCATGGGGCCCGAATGGTGTGTGTGAAGGTGGAGCAGTGTGAAGGTGGACCAGAGGTGACCCTGGCGGAGTCACCATGCAACCAGGAGAGATCCGAACTGAACCCTGCATTGGGAGTAACAGGGGACCAAAGGACAAGGACATAGCTTGGTGATTGCAAACTGAGGTAAACCCACACAGTTCCCGGAGGAGCAGAGTGGGGTTCCTTTCTTTTGGGGGTACTTGTGCGGGTGTGGACAATTAGACTCTGTTTTTCCCCTAACTGTAAATATATCTGTATGTTTATTTACCCTTATTGCTGTTTGATCTCTAGGCAACTGCTTGAATGCAGGCGGGAGAATTCACATTAAAAAATTAAATCCAGGGATAGTCCCCTACCCTTGTAATATCCACAGTGAAGAATAAAAGATCCCATAGTGAAGAGTAGGGGAGGTGGGGACAGGACAGTTTAGCTCTGGCATGGTGGTAGGAAGAACTTCTCCTTGAGAGCATAGGGTTCTGGCATGGTGGTAGCAAAGAACTTCTCCTTGGGAGCAAAGGGTTCATGTGTTACATCAGCTTCCCTGATCCCTTTGACCTCTGAAATAGCAGTGATTTGTGCACTGAGTAATGGACCTAAAGTTTATTCTAACAGAAAGACAAAAACAGTCCCCACCTGTCAGACTTTTAAGTATCACTGTGGTACATGTCTGAGAAAAAGGGCATATTTACTACAACTTTAAGAAATCAGAGAGCAGGAGGATGACAGAAACAATATGGGCAATCATTTCAGATTAGTGGGGTGCTGAACAGTCTAATTAAATCTTAATTGCTTGACATTTTTCGGTATATTTACAACAATTCCTACTTCATCCCCAAAACTCATCCTGCTCAAATGTTTTTCATTTGAAAGTATTAGTAACATTCTTTTCTGAATAAATGAGCCTCCCTTCACCCTTCCTATACCAATTTGAACCTTCTATCTCTTTGTAGATATCCCTACAAGTTATTATCTGGATTTCTGAATTAAAAAAATAAACAAAATCACAAGGTTTTTAATCAACTATATATTTTATTATCCATTTTCAGGAAAGCTCTCAGTTACATTTATAAAACAATTCTAACAGCTATTTGCTTCTTTACAAAGAAGCAGTCTTCATTAATTTGTTTGCTTTAGGATAAGAATGACTGGGGGTAGTTTTGTATTTAGTTCTGTAAATTGTCTATTGACATTTTTAATTTCTGTGGAGATTCAGCTTTCTTTAAAAAGCAAATCAAAATGTGTCCTTATTATAAAGAGTTAACATTCTAATTAGAGAAGAAAGGCAGTTGTATTTTTAGCATTCTTCCTTAATATTTTATAATGTCCTAGAGTGTGTGTTCCAGCTAGGGAGCAATATTACATTAAAGGATTATTTTTACCCATTCTGTTCTTGTCCTTGTAATTAGAGGCCAGAAAAGAACAGAAAATATGAATAGGAAGTAGGGGAAGATAAATCATGAATATTAAAATTAGAGCAAAATATCTTTCCTTATCCTAATTTTTTATGCACAAACAATGCAGACATGTTTGGTTTTCTTTTTGAATAGAAGCTACAATTATCCTTAGGACAGTCTAGTCACTGAAATGTTTTCATACTAACAGTAGAATAGGAATTTCTACTACTGAAAATAAGACAGCCTAGGGAATAATAGCAAATCACAGCAGCAGCAGCAGAAAACAACACTAAAATAATATAAATACATAAACATGCCCTAATGACCTTACATGGGAAATGTCTAAACTGTATGATATTGAAAAAAATAATAGGAGAGTTTTATTATCTACCATATAGAAGGAAAATATTTTTTACCTCAATATAAGATGTTGAATCTTATACAGTGAGAAAAAGAGATTGGTTCCTTGTGAAACGCTAAGTGACCAACAGAAATCAGTCAATTAAATAGGAGTTTTATAGAGTACCTATCATCCACACTTTCTTGATATACTTTACAGGGATATAGTGCTAGATTTCAAAGAATTTATTTGGAAATTTCAAGAATTTATTTGGAATTTGGAAAGTTTCCAAGACAAACTGATAAAGACAACATAAAAAAAAAAACAGGTAAATCACAACATAATAATTTGTTAAGGTGCATTGAATTGCTTAGCCTCAAGGACAGAAATCATTATCATGGCTGTGGGGGAAAGGTGGCTATTATGTTATAAGAGGAGATTGTGTTGTTAGGCAGTTAAAACTAAAAGAAAAGTTACTTTTTGCTTAAGTGATGAATCAAAGGATTCAGGTAATTGTAAACTGGTGTGAGCAGTAGAAAATGCAAAGATACAGAAGTAGAAATGGGTTGTATGTGTGACATGAAGGACTAAGATCACTAGAGTGAGAATTGAAATTGATGAAACTCTTTAAGAATGATTAAGGGTGGTAGTGATGACAGTCTGAAGAAAGCACTCAGGTTTCCAAGGATAGGTGATTAACAGTTTGTGAATTTTTTAAAAAATAATTTATTTATTTATAAATTTCACATCTCTGTGATCTCTAGGGTTCACCCCCATCCCTGACCATTCCCACTCTCCCTCCGCCCAAGTTGTGTACTTCAATTTGGTTGTTGGCTTGTTTTGACTTTTCTTCTTGGATTTTTATTTATCTTTCCCATGCCCCGTAGAGTAACGAAACCATTTGGCTTCTGTTTTTTTTTTTTCTTTTTGACTTGTTTCTGCTAATATGAATTCTTCTAAGTGCATCCATGTTATTTTAAAATCATCCAATTTGTCATTTTTAATTGATGAGTAATATTCCATTGTGTATACATACCACATTTTTCCATCCAATCATCATCTGTTTTCGGACATTTCAGTTGTTTCCATGTTCTTGCAATTATAAATAGTGCTGCTATTTATAATAGTGTACACTCGGATGTAGTGTACATCCGAGTACAGGTGTCCCCTTGTACCCACATAGAAGTCTCCTTTGGGTAGGTTCCCAAGAGAGCAATTTCTGGGTCATATGGTAGTTCCAATTTCATTTCAATTTGAGGGCCCTCTATACAGCTTTCTGTAGATGGTGGACCAGTTTTCATTCCCACCAGCAGTATAAGAGTGTCCCCTTCTCTCCACATCCTCGCCAGTACTTGTTGTTGCCCATTTTATGGATATGGGCCATTCTTACTGGTGTAAGAATGGTATCTCATTGTGGTTTTGATTTGCATTTCCCTTATTGCTAGTGACTTTGAGCATTTTTTTCATGTGCCTTTAGGCCATTTGTATTTCTCTTTGGAGAAGTTTCTTTTTAGTTCTCCCCATTTTATGATTGGGCTTCTTGTTTTGCTTTTGTTTAATTGCGTGAGTTCCTTGTGGATCTTCATTATTAAAACATTATCACTTGTGGAGGGAAAATTTCATTCAGTTGGACTTTTAGTTTTTTCTGTCATCTCTTTTGTTGCACAGAATCTTTTTAGTTTGATTTAGTCCCATCTCTTTATGTTTTCTTTTAATTTTTTGCCAACAGTAGATTTTTCCAGAAAGGGGTTTCTGAATTGTACTTCCTGGAGGGTTTTTCCCAAGTTTTTTCTATGTATGTTATGGTTTCAGGTCTGACATTAAAATCTTTTATCCATTTTGAGCTGTTTTTTTGTACAAGGTGTGAGGATGTTGTCTTGGTCCATTTTTTTGCAGGTCTTAGTCCAATTATCCTAGCACAATTTATTGAAGTGGTTACCTTTGTTCCAATGTAAGTTTTCCCACTTTTGTCAAAGATTAGTTGACTGTATATGTGTGGTTTTATTTCTGAACACTCAATTCTATACCATTGCTTTGATTGTCTATTGTTGTACCAGTACCATGCTGTTTTAATTATTATGGTTTTGTAGAATAACTTGAGGTCTGGGATAGTAGGCCCTCTATTCTCTCTCTTTTTTTTGGCCAGGAGGCTTTTTGATATTCAAGGTCTTTTGTTATTCCATATGAGCTTCTGTAATTGTTTTCTATCTCTTTAATGAATGTTATTGGAATTTTTATAGGAATTGCATTGAATCTATAGATTGGAAGGATGGCCATTTTGATGATGTCAATTCTTCCAATCCATGAGCAGGGAATGTCATTCCATTTCCTTATCTTCTATCTCTTTTAACAGCTTTAATGTTTTCTTTGTAAAGATCTTTCATCTGCTTTGTTAGGTTTATTCCCAGGTATTTAATTGTTTTTAATGCAATGGTAAATGGGATGATTTTTTAATTTCTTCTTCCTATTCTTGTTTTATTGTGTATAGGAAAGCTATCATCTTCTGTGTGTTGATTTTGTATCTGGCTACTTTACTGAACTGGTTTATTATTTCAAGTAGTTTTTCATGGATTATTTTGGGTTCTCTATATAGAGAATCATGTCATCAGCATATAATTGATAGCTTCAGTTCTCTTTTTCCTTTTATTTCTTTCTCTTGCCTTATTGCCCTAGCTAAAACTTCCAGTACAATGTTAAAAAGTAGTGGGGAGAGGGCATCCTTGCCTTGTTCCAGATCTTAATTGGAATGATTTTAGTTTTTTTCCATTTAGGATGATGTTTACCATAGGCTTGTCATAGATTGCTTTTATTATGTTGAGGTATGATTCCTTAATCTCCATTTTTTCAAGGACTTTTATCATGAATGGATGCTGGACTTTGTTGAATGCTTTCTCTGCATTTATTGATATGACCATGTAGTTTTTGTTTTTCTCTTTGTTGATATAGTTTATGTTAATTGATTTCCAGATGTTGAGCCATCTTTGTGCCCCTGGGATAAATTCCACTTGGTCAGGGTGAATAATGCTTTTTATGCATCATTGGATTCTATTTGCCAGGATTTTGTTTAAATTTTTTGCATCCATGTTCATTAGGGAAATTGATCTATAGTTTTCTTTCTTGGTGCTGTCCTTATTTGATTTTGGTATGAGTGTGATGCTTGCTTCATAGAATGTGTTTGGCAGTTTTCCTTCTTTCCCAAATTTTTGGAAAAGCTTTAGTAGTGCAGGTGTTATTTCATCTTTGAAAGTCTGGTAGAATTCATTAATAAAGCCATCTGGTCCTGGGCTCTTGTTTTTAGGTAGAGTTTTGATGACTGCCTTTATTTCGCTGCTTGTAATTGGATTGTTTATTTTTTTTTTTATATCTTCTTTGCTCAATTTTGGGTAGTTGTGTCTTTCCAAGAATCTGTCCATCTCATCCAGGTTGTTGTATTTATTTTCATATAGTTGTTCATAGTAATCTCTTATTATCCTTTGGATTTCTTTTGTATCTGTTGTAATTTCTCCTCTCTCATTTGTGATCCTGTTTATTTGAATTTTCTCTTTCCTTTGTGCGCTTTGCAAGGGATTTATCATTTTTATTTATTTTTTTCAAAGAATCAGCTTTTGGTTTTGTTGATCTTCTGGACAGTCTTTATGGTTTCTAGGTTATTTATTTCTTCTTTTACTTTTATTATTTCTTGTCTTCTTCTGTGTTTTGGATTTTTCTGTTGCTCTTTTTCTAATTTTTCAATTTGGGAATAAGGTTATTTCTTAGGTTATTTTCTTGCTTTTTGATATCGGCCTGTATTGCTATGAACCTTCCTCTTAGATATCCTCTTAGATGCAGCTTTTGCTGCATCCCAGACATTTTGGAATGCTGTGTCTTCTTTGTCGTCTATTTTGCAGTAAGCTTTAATTTCTTCTTTAATTTCTTCAATTACCCATTCATCATTTAGTGACATGTTGTTCAGTCTCCAAGTGTTGGATGCTCTTCTTGCTTTCTTTTCATTGTTGATTTCTAGTTTGATGCCTTTATGATCTGAGAAGAATATTGGTATTGCTTTAATCTTTGAGTATTTATTCAACTTTGCCGTATGGCCTAGTATGTGATCAATTTTAGAGAATGATCCATGTGCATTTGAGAGGAAGGTGTAGACTTTTCCTTGTGGGTGTAGTGTCCTGTAGATATCTGTTTAGGTCCATTTTGTCTGGGCCTTCTTTTAAGGCTTTTGTGTCCTTGTGTAGTTTTTGTTTTTTTGACCTGTCCTTTGTTGAGAGTGGGGTTTTAAAGTCTCCTACTATATATGTATTTTCATCAATATTTGTTTTCAGTTCTCTTAGTAGCTGTCTTCTGAATCTAGGGCACCCTCATTTGGTGAGGATATGTTGATAATTGTTATGTCTTTTTGGTGGGTTGACCCTTGAATCATTAGGTAGTGACCTTTATCCTTTGTCACTTTTTTATTTTGAAATATGCTTTGTCTGCTATATGAATGGCTACCCCTGCCTTTTTTGGAGGGGCCCATTTGCTTGTAAAATTGTTTTCCATCCTTTTAGCTTCAATCTGTGCTTATCTTTGGGATCAGATGTGTTTCTTGGAGGCAGCAGAATCTTGGGTTCTGTCTTTTAATACAGTCTGCAACTCTGTGTCTTTTGACTGATGAGTTTAGCCCATTGATATTTAGAGTAATTATTGATATTTGAGGTTCTAATGTTTGGTTCCTGGTGATCATTTGGGGTTCTGTTTTAGTTTCTTATTTTTCTTCTTCTTAATTATTCGTTCTTTTCTATTCTGTGGATTTCGGTCTTAGGGCTTTTTTGCAGAAGTTCTTGGAGTTGGGGTTTGTTGGTAATAAATTTCTGGAGGCTTTGTTTGTCTGAGAAGGCTCTAATTTTTCCTCCATAAAGAAAGGACATTTTTGCTGGATAGAGTATTCTTGTTTGGCACTTTTTGTCTTGGAGTGTTTTGAAGATGTGGCCCCATTCTCTCCTTGCTTGGAGTGTCTCTTCTGAGAAATCTGAAGTCAGTCTAATGGATTTTCCTTTGTAGGTTATCTGTTTCCTATCTCCTGTTAATCTCATAATTTTTTCATACTAAAACTCTTGAGAGTTTTACTATGATGTGTCTTGCTGTGTTTTTTCTTTCATTAAAGTAGTTTGGTGTCCTTTTTGCTTCCTGTATGTCTATTTTCATTTCTTTCTTCAGATTTGGGAAATTCTCCATTATTTCATTGAAAAGTCTTTCAGATCCTATGTCTTTCTCTTCTCCTTCTGGGATTCCAATTACTCTTATATTTGTTTTCTTTAGGGTATCTGACAGATCTCAGAATTTTTCTTCTGTCTTCTTACTTTGTTTTTCTCTCTCTTTTTCTGTCTTTGTCCTCTCTACTTCTGTGTCCCCAAGTGTGCTAATTCGCTCTGTTTCTTCTTATCTGTTTTCCTGGCTTTCCCCTGTACTTTTGAGCTCTTGTATTGCTCCTCTTAGAAACTGTATTTCAGTCAGCTTCTTATTTAGGGTTTCAATCTCATTCTTCTGTTCATAAATCATATTGCTCATTTTGCTGCACTTTTTTTTACATTTTTCTACTTCTTTTCTTTGCTATTGAGGATTTCTGACCTCTTGCTTTCCCTTTTTTCTCCATCTGCTCTTACCTCTTTTAGTGCTTTTAACAAATAGATTCTGAATTCTTTGTCTGACATGGATAGCATTTCTTCCACGTCCTCCATGTTGGTTTCCACAGGTTGTTTATCCTTTGGTGATGAGTTATTTTTCTTAGGGCTTGCTTGAGTATTTATATTCATTCTCTTTCCTGTGTTTTCCCTTCGGACTTGCTCTACATATTGATTCACTGCTGTTTTAGAATTAGATGGCATAGTGAAGCCAACCAAGTTGTAGTTATTTTTGCCACTTTGCTTTTGCTGCTGTGGTGGATATATCTTGTTTCCATTGGCTATTTTGGGGGACAAATTATTTTTCAGTCAGTGGATGTGGTGCATATATGTGGTTTCTATTTTATTGTCTACCTTCTTTTTTCATTCTTTCTCCTTTTTTCAGATTGATGGGTTTTAAATGCTTTTTGGTGCTCTGTGTGTGTGTCTTTGTTTAGTGATGTGTCTAGGGTTTGTTTTTGGTTTATACAGTCTTGGTTTATGCAAGTCTTGACAGACTTGAGTAGTCAGTGTCCTTGGTTCCCTAGTATGTGCCGGTGCTGCTTCTGGTCTCCAAGGTGAGCAGTTTTTCCCGCTGGAGATCCTGGTGTTAAACCGCAGTGTTTGGTAACAGCTCTGTCTGAACCAGTTTGTGAATTCTTGATTAGGCTCTCAATCAGAATGAAGTGTCAAAAGAAAATGTCTGCCCTAGAAAGAAGTTGCTTTAAAACACATACTCACACTCTCTTGGGAATCTACCCAAAAGAGACCTCAATGTGGGTACAAAAGGACACCTGTGGTCGGATGTTTACTGCAGCACAATTTATAATTGCAAGGACATGAAAGTAACCTAAATGCCCCAAAACAGATAACTGGATGAAAAAAATGTGGTATATATACATGGTGGAATATTACTCATCAATTAAAAATGACAAATTCGATGATTTTATGACAACATGGATGTACTTAGAAGAAATCATATTAGCAGAAACAAGTCAAAAGGAAAAGATAGAAGTCAAATTGTTTCACTAATATATGGGATATAGTGAAAAAATAAACAAAAGCCTTGAGGAAAAGTCAAAACAAGCTAAGCACCAAGCTGAAGCACACAACTTTGAGCAGGAAGGAAAGAAGGGGTGGAATCTAGGGGAGGGGGGGGTAAATCCCTGAGATTACAATGTTGTAAAATTTATTATAAATAAAGAATAAAAAAAAAGCACATATTCACAGACACAGACACACACACACACACACACACACACACACACACACACACACACACAGAAGTGTCAAGAGAAATGTCTGTCCTAGAAAGAAGTTGCTTTAAAACACATACATCACACAGACACACACACACACACAGACACGCACACACATACCCACATATCCTTCCTTTTAAAAAAAAATTATAGGTCTAGAAGATGAATAAAAGTAAACTGTGGAACACAATAGGAATAAAATACACTGCCTTGATGGAATGTACTTCTCACCCAAGGAACTCAGAGGAAATGGATTTTGCTGGCCTTCCTGAATAATTTGATATATTTTCAAGATCATATTAAAATAAAGGAAAAATTGAAGAAAACCAAAAGCAAACAAACAAAAAAGTTCACTTTAGGTTATGGATTTTTGGAGTTCTTCCCTTCTGGAGAGGGTTTTACTGATCTGAGATTTGAGGTAATACTTCCTCTCCCTCAGGATTCGCACCAATTCCTGCAATGCAAGGTGATTGATTAAAGGAGCTGCCAGGCTCTCCTTTAATAACCAGAAGCAAGGATGGATTGATTGTCACATTAATGGCAACTACCTGAGAAGAAAGAAGTTGAAATAGAAGCTCTGGGCAATTGCAGTTGAGCAGATATAACTTATACTGTCAACATTTTTTTCCTCTGTTTTGCTCAGTGGCTTAGTTATCAAAAGTAGGAAATGATTATATGAAACTATTGAACACAGTTTTACCTTGAGATATTACATTTCTAGTAAATACATGGCACCCAAATTCCAAAAATAGTGATTAGCAAAATTGATGCAGAATCCTTTTGTGTTAGGAATAAACAGGTTAGTAATGAACTCCATCACAAAACACTATACTTTCTAATTGCTTAAGGACTTTTACTTCATTAAAAACTCTGAAAGAGGATATATCAATGTTTTAAAAATTACCCCTAGAAATATCATAAAAATGAATTTCTAAAGTAAAATAATTTAAAATAGTTTATTAGGTACTTAAAAAATTATCTTAAATATAAATTAAAACCACAGTCAACATTTATGATTAACACAAAGACCTGTACTAGATATTATGATTTGTGAAAAAACATCATTCTATAGCCATCCTCTGTACTCACTGTAATTCTGGAACTCATTGAGGTTGTGCTCATCAAAAAAAGTCAGTCTGTTATAAGTCATTCTAATCAAAGAGCTGATTAGCTGATTAGCTGATAGACTATGTAATTATCACAGCATATGTTTTCAAACTTTTACTAAACCTAGATGCTTTTGTGGTTACTTTGACTAATATAGCAAAATTTCATTCAGTTGCAATTACTTTAACATGGAGAAGGGAAAATAAAGGAAACTTTTCATCTTTTCATTGTATTCTATTACAACTTTCATCATGTAAATAACAAATCTATTTGTAACTATGGTTCAAAAGAAAACAAAAGATATTGTGGTTTTCCACATTGTGGAGCTCTATGCTCCAGTAAAATAGATTGAGTTTCTAAGCTTAAGATGCTGGTGCCAGAAATTTCTTTTCTGTTTTTTTTTTTTGTTTGTTTGTTTTTTTTTTTTTTTTAGTTAAAATAGTCACTTTGTTTTGTGACTAGCTTTAGATAGATATGGTAATTCAAAATTCATATAAAATACTGTACAACGCATTTACAGACATTTGTTGACATTTTTTGATGGATACCAAAGTCCTTAAAATATCAAGCAGAATATGGCAATATAGAAAAAGAATAGTACACCATTGCCACAATCGTTTTATCCTAGGGATACAACTTTTGTTAACATTTGAAAATTAGTAAATTATCGCTCACTGAATAAAGAAAATATGGGAAAAGATTTTGAAAAGGAACTTGGTTCAAAAATCTTTCAATGTATTACAATTAAGACATTTTTCTGAGTTTATATCACTTTTTGTTTTAGTGGCCTCAACAACATAAATTTTGATACCTATCTTGGTGCTATTCATTTATTTCTAGCATTCTAAAAAGATAAAGAACCTCATATGAAAATTTTTATAATTTGACTCTATTATATCCATTTTCCTTCAAGTTATAAACTCTGGCAAGCAGGAAATATGAGTTTGCTATGTGTATTTTAAAACATAGAACATGCCATGAAATAGTATGTTTCTAGTAACTGTAACATTGCTTGTAACACAAGCCACTAGTACAATATTACACTGTATTATATAATATGCTACAAATTATTTAAAAATAAACCAGAGGTTAAATATAATTGCTAAATTCTACAATATACTATGTAGGTTGTCCAGGCTTCTAGTGTATTACTTGAAAAATGCTTCAAGTTTTAAGTGATTCTCTAGAACAAACTATATGTTATATTTAATTATCTTAGAGCATTAGATCTTGTTACGTTTATATCTTTTGTCTTGTCAGTGGATAGCAACTCATTTGACTTGGAATAATTTAAATTACCAGAAAACTTCCAAGTTTTCAATCTGTTTTTCTTTAAAAAGAAAGTATAGAAAAAATAAAGCAACTTTAAATGTTATTTGATTAGTAAAACATAACTTGAGCTTAATTGGATTACCTAAATTGCTGAATTCTGATTAAATGCATTTGGATCAATGTTAATTGGCATAACTATGGAGTTCATATCCTAGAGTCATTCATGGTTAAGTGAATTATACCCTTTGCTTTTTCTGGACTTATTTTATCCTCCTAATCATTAAATAATTTTTTTAATTATTCCAAACTCAAAAGATTTTATAATTGGAAATAATCATAGCCAATCATTATGTATGATAAATGACTATCTAGGAAAGATATTATTTATAGACACTTTGCCCACCTCTTTATTTTCTTTTGTTGTTTGTATATATACTCAGGAAAAACTGATGTATATACTTATTAATGAAGACGATAGGATTAGCTTGGAAATGCATTAATTCTTTTATTTATTTCAAAACAGTGGTAACACAAAATAAACATTGTCACAATGGGTTGCATGCATACTTCAACCTGCACTTACTCTCATTACTAGTGCTATTTTATTGTCTTTTAGTATATTTAGAAGTCATCTTTCTAACCAAGCAGTCTTTGGTTTGGGAATACATTGCCATAATATCATTTAATCCTTATTAATTAATGCTACTTTCAACTCTAAAAGAAGTATTGATTTCCTTTTGGAGCTAGGATTTAATGATCTCCCTATGGTTACGCAACTAATAAGGGATTGTGATTCTCACCATGGATTACTTCATTCCCAATACCCAGGCATATTTAATTTTGTCCCAAAGGTAGATTAAAAAGTGATAATGAGTAAGCATTCAATGTTTCAATTTTACCAGATATCTATTTTATGAGGACTGTTGTAATGTATACAATGTTTATTCTTTTATAGAGAAGAGTAGGCATGAAGGTGTATGTATGTGTGTACACATATACACTCATACATCTTATGCCTTTTTATCCCATCATTTGTTGTTGAGCACTTATTTTATTTCTAACTCTGTACACTACACCTGTAAATAATGCTACAATGAATATGGAATTGTATATATTCTTTTGAATTAATATATATTTTTAGTAAATAAATAACCAAAAGTGGAATACCTAGATCATATGGAACTTATATTGTTTTTGAGAATTATTTGTACTGTTTTCCATAAGAGCTGCACTAATTGACATATCCACAAACAGACTATAAAAGTATTCCCTTTTTCACACATCCTCTCCCACACTTTCTCCCCCCCCCTCTTTTTTTTCCCCAATAATCACCATTCTCATGGTTTGAAATCATGGTGAAATTGTTTTGGCTACCTGCATTTCCCTGATAGAGATAATGAAAATCTTTTCATGTACCTGATGATACTTAAGTCTTTTTTTTGGTGAAGTATTCATATCCCCTGCCTATTTTGAATTAGGATTTTTGTTAATGTTTACGAGTTCTTTACGTATTTTGGATATTAACCCATTGTTAGATGTATGATGTACAAAAATTTAGTAGACAGTCTTTTTGTTTCTATAGTAATTTTAAAAAGCTTTTCAGTTTCATGTGGTCTTATTTATTTTTGATTTTATCCCCCTTGTCTTTGAGTCCAGTCTCCAAAGCTAATCTTTAACCTACAGCTTGACTGAAACCAACTAAAATGTGGTTTGCTATAAGTGACATCTTTTTCCTTGCTGGAAGCAATTGATTACTGAACTCACTATTGCTTCAAGAGTAACTGCAAGGGAATAATGCATCATGTCCAACAAGAAAATGTGGTGCACATGTTCTCTGTTCTCTATTTTACTCAATATATGTGTTTCTGCAATTCAATAAAAATTTCCTTGGTGAAAACTGTTACTGATTCCATTATCATATACCCATACCTAAGTACAAAGCCCTGACTATATAAAGAATAATACGTATCTATTGAATAAAAATTATCAGATGATCTATCATAAAGAAAGACCTTTCTTAATTAAAAAAAAAAAAAACAAACCCAAAACATGGTCCAAATCCAAATTGGTTTCAATTTTCATGGAGAGATTGGGGTTCATTTCTACTGTTCTTATTTTAATATTCAACATAAGTTTTAAGATGTGTTGAAATAAATTGTGGAAAAATAAATTTCTTGAAATAAATTAGATAGAAAAGAAAACCAACAATTATAATAAATAAGCAAAAGACATTTAAAAAAAGCTTAGGTCAAGCTCATTCAAATTAAAACCTATTGCTTTGGAATTTGTATAGTTAAAACTCCAATTTGGCTATTCTCTGATTTACACGTTCTTGTGTTTTAGATAAACCACAGTGAGAGATGTCTTTCTGGATTCAGAAGACACAAATCTAGGACTAATTTCTGAAGCACTTAAACTGTGAACAGCCTGAGATCATATTTCCTTATCTCCTAGGTTTTCAGTCTGCTGTGGAACTTTCTTATAGAACGAAAGAATATAAAAGTTATGAAATTTATGTTATAAATTAGCCATTTTTTGGTGTCATGCAGTGAAATGGCTAGTGACCTCAGACTGGAACTCTTGAATTCTAGCCATTGGAGAGCTCTGGGGGAAAAAAAAAAAAAAAAAACACTAAATAAATCTTAATCATTCACTTTTCATCTCTTAAAGGAAGATCCGCATTTATTTAACTTTTCCTATTATTTGTGGTCCTCTCTACTTTTAGCTAAAGCTAGGATTTAAACATTTAATTAATGATATTTAAACCTAACCCATTCCATAAAAAAATGTCTGGAATAATTTTAAACATAAACTAAGTTTCTTTCTCCGAAATACTCTTTTCTAGAAAGATCAAAAAGTAATTTTGATTTTTTCATGTGTGAATCAGTAACTGTTCCTAGGTAAAAGGCCTGATGAGAGAGGACTACTACGTGATCTGTTTATTCTTCCTTCACTTTTAATTAATCTGAATATTCTGTGTAAATTAGCAGAACTCAAAAAATTATCCTCCAAAATAGTATCTTAACTTCCTGCTTCTGGCATGGTGCCCACCTACCATATAGAATCTAAACTCTCGGAAGTCTAAACTCTCAGAATCTAAACTATCACCAGCCAAGGATCATCTCCAATTGTGATCCCAGGACAAAGGAGAGCACTACTCAAGCATAAGACTGCTAAAAAGATGTTTGATATCAAGGCGTGGGTTGAGTACGTTGTGGAATGGGCTTCAAAGGACCCATATGACTTCCTTACAGTTATTTTGGTCCTTACTCCATTGCTTTTAGCAAGTGCTGTACTGTCTTGGTAATTGGCCAAGATGATCGAGACCAGGGAAAAGGAGCAAAAGAAGAAACAAAAATGTCAAAAAAATATTGCAAATGCTAAATGACTAAAAAAGGACTGAAGGAATGACCAGGCTCTGAAGCTAGCGGAAAATCACTTGGAAAATTACGCATCTTTGGAAGAACCCAATACATTTCACCTCTGGATTTTATGACAGCATTATTTCGTAATGAAGTTTGAGCATATGGGACAATCATTTTAGTACTGACTTCATTGTCTAACAACTTCTAGGCTTTGATGCAGAAGACTCTTACTGTAAATTGGCATTTATTGTGCTACAAATTTTTCGTTATAGTTTTAGTCATTTGCCATATGTACTGAAATGAAAACATACTGTGGAGTGAAGTGACTTTAGATTATGAACTCGGATAATGGCTAAAATGGGGTCTTGTTCTAGATGAAGGATAGTGAGAATGTGAAAATGAGAATTGTCCTCTTGAACTGGAAAATGTTCATCAGCTTAAAGAGATACAGACTAGTAACTGCGTCTTTATTGTTTCTTATTTTGTAGTATAGAATTATTTCTAGCTTTCTCAACATAGTATCAATCATTGAGTACTTTTATTTTCTGCATTTTTCTGATTTTAGCCTTTGAAAGGCTGGTAATTATCGGACAGCATTTTCTAAAAAATCTAATTTTATAAATAATTCCTTTCTTAAGTATACAATACCACCTACTGAATCTAATAATTTTTGTACTTAAGACACTGCCATTTTCTTAGAGATGACTTGTTGAATAGAGTGACACTATGATTTAAAACTTGTAGAAATGTCAACCCTTGTAATACCCTGGAACCAATTACTGTGTTTTATCAGATAATTTGCTGATTTGTCTCTATTCCAGTTTTGTTTTGTAGTCTATTTTGTTTTCACTTGTGGTAGTGATGTCCTATACTTTTTGATCAAACAAACTCATGGTGAAATTTAAATTGCAAGTTCTTTTAAGGACTGCTTAAATAATGGTGATTATATTATAATTAATGGTAAAGGTTTAAGTTTTGGTAAAAATTGGGGGGGCAATGTAATAACTGATTGGGAAGAACAAATAATATCAAAATGGGAATGTGTTATAATTAGGAATGAATAGCTAAAGGCTATTCCCATCCCATGTAATATAACTGGAACTTTTTACTATTAAATGTGAGTTTTTTTAAATGCCAAAAATAAAATAAAATAGTATCTTAGAATAAAAGTGGAGCTAAGTTATAAGAATAAAAGCTAGAATAAATGAAATCTATTTTTCATGAAAACCAAAAATTGCAACAAAACCTGGCACTTTAATTATTATATCCTTAAATATAATCAGGGAAAATAAGATATATGTCATGGAAGTAATGATATTGATTGTAAAAATGCCTTTCAGAAGGAAAGATCTGATATTTAAAGTAAAATAAAAATAAAATAAGTTTTATGAAAGATTGCTGTTAATATAATCTAGTTTTAGAACATTTAATTCCTAATGTTATAAAATTTATTAACTATAATTAGGTAACTGATGTTTGGCAAGCATTACAGAAACTTTTCCCTAATGTATTTCATTTAACAGATTAAATATTGGATCACTGTTTACATATAGAAACTCAAACTACTTCTCAGTAGCCAACAATATTTTTTGTGTAACTATTGATCATTATCTAATCATCCATTTTTTTTCAAAGCCACTTTTTTCTTATATTTTCACTCAACACAAAGCCTCAAAGTTTTGGTAGACAGTTGTTTTAACCAAATTGTTTGTTTTATTCTTAAAAACATTTATTGAATAAAATTCACATACTACGGAATTCATCCATTTCTTAAATTCATTGATTGTTAGCTATGTACCTTGCTGTGCAGTCACCATGGCATCACCCCACATGGCTATCATGGTCATTTCTATTTCTGGTCAACCTCTCCAGACATAGACTTCTATTGTATACATCCTCACATACAAACTTCCTTATTCTTAAAATTTCATATAAGTGGTATCATTCAGCTGTAATATTTTGTGATTTTTTTTTACAGTTAGAATAATAGTTTCAAACTTCTGGAAGGGGCAATAATCTACTATATGAATAAACTACATTTTAGAACTGACTACATCCCTTGAAGTAAAAATGAAATTAATCACTCTGGATTGTGTCAATTTGACTTAATCTTCTGTGACCAAACACATCTTTAGTAGTAAGGAGTCCTTTAAATCTGGGTGTGAGAGATTCAGATTGAAAAGGTTTATGAATTGTTGTGGTATTGAAGCAATTGATGTCCCTTTGAGGTGCTGTAGTGCTTGCAGTTCAGAACAAGATCTACATTTTATTAGCATCCATATACTTAATGGATTTGGAGATGCTGGATGCTCTTTATAAAACAGAAAAAAAAATTCCCCAGGAAAGAGTTACCATTTACACTTCATAAATCTGTATATAAATCATTTGCTTAGATAGAAAGACAGGTGTATTGATGAAACACATAAGATATAGACACATGCCAGGCTATCTAAGGCAGTGGGGGAAATGCTCTTTCTGTGGTATTTAGTAGTTAATTCACATATTAGTTTTATAATTATCCTTAAGAATAAGATCTGCTACTAAAAGATCACCTGTGCTCTTTGGGTTATTTCCAAGGTCTATCTTAATAATGAGGAGAAAGAGGAAGCTGCCCAAATAGCATATTTGTGAAAGAATAACTAAGTGGTAGGACTACAAGTTAGCATGGGATTAAGAGAAATTCAATATTCTTATTCTTTGTATAGTGAATAAACCTCACTCTTTTGTGTTGAATTATTTATATCTTTTGTTTTCTTTGTCCTCTATAATTATAAAATATATTTCAGCCATTCATTAACATTCCAGGCAGGAAAAGAAAAATTAGGAGTCAACTATGTAATGAATGAAAAGAATCCTATTTCCAGCCAACAGAAGAGACAACCTCTGTATGAAAATGCCTGCCTGTTCTTTTGAATCAGTATTGTTAAACCTAATAGCCTCTCTCTTATGGCTCCTGAACATCTTTGAAATGAATCAAAGTTGAAATGATTAGCCAATAAACTCATCCAGAATTCTGATATTCAGGAGTTTTAAAATTAGAAATGGTTCAATAAGGGGAGGTGTTACATGTTCCAAGAAACTAAAAGGGATGCATAATTGAGTGATTAAGCTGACTGTTCTGAGAATAATGGCTTTATCAGATGAAAGATATAAAGACTTCATAATTCCAGGAACACTAGACAATAGAGGAACAAATTAACTCTTTAAAGAAATGGGTTTATTTTCATCTTCCTGCTAGTAAACAAAAGACTTGTTAAAATTAATTATAAGTGATCAGTCATTCCTTTTCATTGCTGTTGATTGTTTCAAATTTATCCATTTTTTTCAGATTTGCTTTCCCTGTTCCAGTTCATTATTTTAATTTCTTTTTCAAGCTTGCCTCTAATTTCAGGTAACTCAATGAGCATCCATATTAATTTTATTAGATTCACAGATTCATATTTTGCCACATTTACTTTATTATCCTCTGCATATTGACAGGATGGAAAGTTGAACAATTGATCAATGGATAGATGTTAAGTAGATCAATGTTTCATATATAGAGATAAAATTTGCTGAACTATCTGAAAGTGAGATAATCTGTAATGCATTATTCCTAAAAAGTCAGCATGCATTTCCTAGTGCATGTTTTCCTACAAAGCTATTCTAAAACTATCACTCAAGAAACTTACTATATCCTCAGATTTATCAAACATTCAATCCCTACTTACACTTCTAAAATTTCTATAACATATTATTGATAGTTATTTTTTTCTTAGGGTCATTAAATTTGGTTGTTATGCCTTTTTAATTAAATATCCAAAACACAATATTAAATATCTAAAAATACATCTTGCTTTTCTTTAATAGCAGTGCTATTTCTTGAAGATTACATATAAGTTACTTATTTTTACAAAGTCACTCAGCATATGTTTGTTTCAATTATTTTCATTATGATTAGGTACAGGTTAAATATTTTTTGGCTAAAATACTATCATAGGTTATGTTTCTTTCCTCACACATAGCCTAAGAGGTATGTAATGTTAGTACAATTTTTCTGTTATGAAGTATTAATTCCTTTCATTATTAAGTTCTGGGAATGCATGTGCATTTTTTTGTATTTTCTAGTTAGTTTAAAACAATTGGACTCTACTTTTGTGTCAGATATATATGGGGTTCTACTTTGCCATCATTTTTATAAAAAATTACATATCAGACTTTTTGGCTAATATTTTTTGCGTAAGTGATAAGCAATGCTGTATGACCTTTCTGTGATTTCTAAGTGAAAAGATAATTTTTCCAGTGTAATTGACTTCTGAATTATTTCCTACTGATGATTTTCCTCACTTTGCCAAATTTTCTTTTGAATTATTTTGTTTAATTGATGTATCCATTGCATACTATAAAACTTAGTATTTCATATATTCAAATAACATTTCAAATGATTTTTCCTTTATATGATTTATCTTTTAAATATTGTGAATGCTGTTTCTTATAATTTTCATTATTACTATGACAATGTTGATTTCTAGAATATCTTTTCCTATTATTTTTTCCCTCACACTATAAATGCCCTACATATTCTGAGACCTTCATTAAGTCATATAAATATTATCATTTTATTTGTCAAGTTTCCTAAAAAAGATTACTTATTTACTGAAAATTACATGATATTTGGAAACTTTTTGGAGAAAATTGAGGTACATAATTTTGATTCACCTGGACCATAAGTATTCACACATCAGACCATTGGTCTGAACTCTACAAATATCAATATTTTTGTGTCTTCCAAATATCATGTTGATTTTCCCCCTAATATTGCTTCTTTTACATTTATTTTCATAAGGTTATTATTATGCATATATTTTTATTGAGATAATGGATCAGGCTAGCATTTGAATCAGTAGGTTGAATAAGGATTAGCCTTCACTGATGTGGCTAAGCCTCACTTAATCCATTGAGAGTGGCCTCTGTCCTTCTGTATGGAAACAACAATGTAAGCTATTATTAACTCAACAACTGAATATATAAGTAAAAATAAATAAATAAAAAGCTAAGAATGAGTATCTCTATCTCTTCAAGTTGAACCATCTATGTTTGCACCCTTTGGATATCAAATATACAGCTCTGGGCCTTAGACTCTGGGACTACACCAGTCACCATCAGTTCCACAGACCTCTTCTCGGAATAGGTATTATGTAATCAGTTCCTCTTATTCCCTTTCAATGGCTCTCCTCACTGGCATCTCTGAGGCTTTTCCTAATCTACATTTCATGCTGAAGTGATCTTCTGTTCACTCTCTTTTTCCCCCATCTATTAAGACTTCAAATTTGTTTTCTTCAGGAGATTTTTATTGAATAATTAAAATCACTAATCATTTACCTAGTTGCTCATCCTTATTCATACCACTTATCTTCTTTTTATTTGCACTGCATATGTTTTACAGAATCATGAATTCATTTCCATAGGGTTATTATGTGTGGAACCATAAAAATTGTAAATTATCAATCTTAAAGTAACTATATTTTCTTCTTTTAATATCTGTCATCTAGATCTAAGCAGAGAAAGCCCACATATTTAAAATAAGAATTCATTCATAAATATTGTCTGCAAAGTTAAATTAAAAACTTGTTCAGTTTGAACAAAGACATACCTATGTATGTTTGAGATCCTACATGTCCATATTCAGTTAAACCAAATTCTGTTAAATGCATCATGGTGACATAAGATAGGAAAAAAATAAATCTTATACCATCACTACCGCTCTATTAACAGAAACAAATATAGTTGAACATACACCTCCAAAACGAAAAAAAAAAAAAATTCTATTGAAGGTTTCCTGATACATATGATTTAGAGAAGGAAAGTAGGATTTTGTTTTCTTATACTTTCAATTCTAGCTTTATTTAACCTGTTACTTCATGTATTCATTTCTACACTCTGGCAAAATCACAGAATATCATCATGTTCACCGTTCTTGAACAATGGTCTTTAATTTTTTTTTTTTATTAGAGGATCTGGGTGCTGATTTGGGGAGCTCCAGCCGGCTTGGAATGTGAGAGTCATGCAGGCCCTGAAAGGCTCACACAGCAGCCTTGCTTTTGGCAGGTGGCTGCCCCTCCCCATGAGAACCAGGGCCCTTCCACCTCCATCCCAGAAGGTGGGAGGGGCTCGGGGACTAACCCAGGAAGCACTGGGCACCACACAAGCTTGGATCCAACCAGAGTCCAGGAGATGGGGGGTGGGGGAGGGGTCACTAAACCCCTGTGGTATGCTTCTGCACTCTTGTCTGCTCTCATCAAGAATAAGGAAAATACTGGCCTTGGTGGTGCAAGGCTTTAATCCCAAGCCTATGATGGGAGGCTTGAGACTGGGAATGGAGACCTGCTGGGGCAACATAGCGAGACTAGCATTAGAAGGTCAGACTCACTAGCATTAGAAGGTCAGACATATATAGGTCAGACATATATTTATATATATCTGTGTGCATGTCTGACCTATATATGTGTGCATATGTCTATGTGACATATGTGTGGCATATATGTGTGACATATTTATGTGTGGCATATGTGTATGTACACATATATACGTATGTTCACATGTATATGTGTGTGTGTGATTGTCTGACCTTCTTCCAATGCTTGTGATCAGAGTGCCTATAGGCAACCAGACAACCACAATAACTCTCTTTCTGGTTCAAAAGATCTGAGTAATTACTATCAGCTTAAGAATAATTATCCATTTACATGTTCAAAGAAAATGAAAGTAGAAGTCATGGGCAACTGCTGGAAAGGGTATTTACTAGATGTAATATCCCTCTCTCTGTCTTTTTAATAACATATTAAACACAACCAACCATGCAAGTCGACAGGGAGAAGCTAGAACAATTGCCCTCTCACTTTCTTTGCAATCACAGTCATCTTATCAGCCCTAATGATGATATGTTGACATTACAGTTGTCAGCACTGTGATTGGAAGACATTAGTGGTCACAGTGTGGAAGCAAGTAGACAAGTAGAGAAGGTAGACATGAGGTGCTCACTATCCTGTTAATCCACCAAGAAATGTGAAGTCTTCATCCCCAGGCTTGCCATTGCAAGTTCTCATTCTATGTTCTACAGATAATAGAATCTGGCTTCCCTCCTGAATACCACATTTATATTATCCAAACATTTCATTTCATCCCTGTTAAAGCAGAGGGGGAAAGTCTCTTTTATATAAATTATCTCTGGCAACCTAATCATTCCACAGACCAGTGAGAATTATTCTCTAAAATAGCTAGAAAAGTCATAGTGATAAACAGGCTGGGGCACATCTGTCTTTGCAAAGCTAAAATTGTTACTGCTGAGTAAATGCTCTGTAGTCTCCTCACATCATTGCACCCATCGAGTGCAGCACAGATATTCTTGTCAAATCAAATAAAAATAAAATTTTGTATTTGATTGCATTTATTACATGATGCTGAATAGTGATCCACCTTCTCATGCCAGATGCTCTTTTTCTGGAACTTTTTCACTTTCCATCTTTTAAAAAAATCTGACTTTTAGTCATTTCGTATTTCTACCACTACCTTCAGTCTTGACTCTATTTCATCTTGTAACATTTTTATGCTCTGGACTATTCCATTAATATCTTTCTATATTTCCAGGTAAAGACTTGGAGCCAAAATCTATGTCTCCACATGTTTATATTTTCATGTTACCTTAAAAATAATCAGTGTTGCCAGACATTCTATGACTGAAGAAATAAAAGTTAGTGAGGCTTAAAAAACTGAATCGTGAACAGATCTGTGTAAAACTCAGAAATGATTTGGTCAAATGTTTCTGCTTTTTGACATCTGGATCACTACTGGGGCTTGGACATATTGAAGAACTTCTGATAAAACAATGCCTCTCAGATGTTTTAAGAGGAATATTGATAGTCATGTTAAAATTTTATAAAAAGTACTCTTTTTAATTTGATTATTTGTATACATTCAGCCCAACTAAGACAGCTTACTACATACCAGACCAGAAATTAGTCAAGCTATAGTTTTCTGAATAACTGCTTTAGAAACAATTCAGAAACAAAAATGTCTCCTTTATGTAGATTCCTTACTTGCCATGATAATGACAGTTCCAGAAATCACAAGATGGATATTTTTCAGAATGCTTCACCTAGTATGAATTGAAAGAAAAGCCTAAAATGATTATATATGAACCCTGGTTCTTTCACTGTCTGAATATGTTAGTACTTTCAATCTAGAATTTGCATTACCTGTTTGTTCTCTGGGTCTGATGAACAAAGATTGAGGCCCAATGCAGTCATTAGAGTCAATCAAACCTCAATTTCATGTCTTCATAATGGATAAGAAGGAAGAGGGAAAAATGGGTCCTTTAGACTACTGTTTTAGGGACTGAGGTACAGTTTTCATTTATCTATTTAGGATTTCCTTTCATGACAACTTGCATCATGGTTATGGTTTTCAAAAATTTGCAACATTTTTTGATTACCTGGAATATAAATATTTTTTCTTTATGTATTTATGGAGTCATGCATGCATAACAAAAGCATGCATATCAGGAGAAATAAACATACCTTGTGTCAGATTCACTGATGTAAATTTTTCTTTCTCATAATTATGCAGTAGTAATAGTATTCTGACTAGGAAGTATCTTGTGACTCTTGATTTACCATAGATTAGAATAAAGGTAATAGTCTTAGAAAATTTTGTTCTGTTAAGAAGGAACATTAAAAGCACAGATCCAGGGGAAATTTGAATGGCAAATAGATTTTTTTCCCTGAGAACTCTTCACAATATTATAATGATCTTTTCCCATCATCTCATGTCTGGCACATAGAACACACCCAAAATATACTCAGTGTATGAAAGCATTGATATGGTAAATTCTTGCAGTTTTACATGCCTGCTTGTAAACTGGTCTACCTGCCTACCTTGTAAACTGATTTATACTCCTCCCTTGTCCTGACCCGCGGGATCGTCAACGGAGACCTGGAGGAAGGAGTGGGAATGGGGATGGGACAGGAGACACGAGAAATGGAGACAAGACAGGTTTCTGATCAAGTCTCGTTTATTGCTGCTTTGTCTCGAGTTCATATACCTTAGGCATAGATATTCCATACATTCCAGGATGGTCTTCTCCAATCAAATGCTTGCCACAAATAC